>MU260819.1:15000-85000 GCA_020310875.1 Ceratopteris richardii | reverse complement strand
GATAGTTTATTTATACTTATGTATAGACAGGAGCTTGTAAATTTTTACCTATATATACAAGGAAAAATGTTGGGGCAAATATGAGAGAGTGTAGAATACAAGAATCCAGAAGAATTAGAAGTAATTAGACTCTTGAGAAGCATGAAGATTATCTCTCTCATCCAGATGTAAAAGCTCTCTAGTAATGAAGAAAAATTGTGCCCAATGTTTTTGTGTTTTCTACTTTTGTGCTTGATCATTTCAAGAATCCTTTTGTAAATGTCTAACTCCATAGTTAATGAGTCTATGGTTAAAGTTTGAGAGCCTAATCGTAAACAGGCTGTGAGAATTATGAGTAGCAACATTCATATGTGAAGAAGTGTTCACTTTTTTATGAAACAAGCACAAAATTCGATGTTAATGTTTTGGTCAGTTCTCCTTCCACAATGTAAAGTTTTGAGCGAGCAAGTACTCAATCTTTAAGTTAGAAGGTAAGCTATCTATGGCTAAAAGCATTTGCATAAACGGGTTCTAGATTGAGAGAACCAAGTGTTAGAAGTTTCAGGTGACTGAATCGACTTCTCAGAAGAACAGTTTTAGACATAGGTGACTTGTTAAGTTCATTTCTCAAGTTCTACTGAATCTTTTGAAGTGATTTGACTTGGAGGTGGTGCGCAAACTATAGGAGACACCTTGTGAAAATTTTTATAAAAAACTTTACACATTTGATAAGTCAATGAGAGAGATATATGCAGAAGACTTTTTTGTAGAGTCTTCTTCTTCACAGTTTACCCAAAATTTTTATTGTGCCTCCAAGTGAAGGTTTTTTAGTTACTCTTGATATAGAGGTGCTCTAAATTCAAGAGTAGCTTGTTCTCTTCGAGATTAACACTCTCCATCAGTGGTATCAGAGCAGGAAGTATCAAAATTGAAGGAAGGAGGACCCCGACTGCTGCAGACATAAAGAATTCAACAATTAAAGATTCAGAAGGTGAAAGCTTGAGAGCAAAGCTTGAGAAGGAGGCCATATGACATCAAGGAATACAAAAGGAGTATCATTCGAAGTAAAAGTACATCTATTACTCATAAAGTTTGAAGAATTCAATACATAGGTGAAGAAAGGATGGGAGACTCTCTTCAAATAGAGAAGTTGGATAGAGAGAACTATCCAGCATGGTCAATGAGGATGGAAGCTCACCTTATGAGCAAAGATTTGATAGGATACATCACAGGTGAAGAAGAACAGCCTCAGTTCAGAGATCCTAGTGTTCCAACTAGGGAGGAATTATCAGATTTGAAGACTTGGATGAAGAAAGATGCTCAAGCCAGGAGCATTATGTACATGGCAGTTAATGATTACTTGCTACCTCACATTAGAGGTCTTGAAAGTGCAAGTGATATATGGAATGCTTTGGAGGAGCATTTCCAAAACACCACAAAGTCAAGGAAGGCATCCTTGTGGGCAGAATTTACTACATTCAAGAAGAAGGCCTCTCAATCCATCTCAAATTATGTAACAAGGATGAAGGATATTGCAGATGCATTAGAAGTAGTTGATAAAGACATTGAGGAGGATAAATTGGTAAGGCAAATCCTTTGAGGTTTGAGAGGTGATGACAAATGGAAGCCATTCATTTTGTCTATTGAATTATTACTTGATCATTTCACTCCTTATCTAAATCAGTTGCTAGGACATATGCTAACCTTTGAGCAGGATGTCAAAGGTGAAAGTGATAAGAGTGCAGGTCAAGCAATGTATTCAAAGGATAAGAAGAAGAATATCAAAGGAAAGCAACAAGCAAATGAAGATGAAGGTACAACTAGCCAAGCCAACTTCCTAAGAGGAAGAGGAGGTGGCAAAGGTAGAGGAAGAGGTAGGAGTAATAAAGATGGAGTTAAAGCTTGCTGGATTTGTGGTAAGACAAATCACTTAGCTAATGATTGTTGGCATAATACTCAGAGTAATGGTGGATATAATCAGAATTTTAATTCAAGAGGAAGAGGTGGCAGGAATCAAGGAGATAATTTCAGAGGTAGAGGTAGTAGAGGTTACTTTGGAAGAAATGCAAGTAAAGGATTCCAAAGTCAACAATACAACAATACCTATTATAATTATGCTTCAGATCAGAAGGAGGATTCAACATTGATAATGAACGCAACTTGTGAAAGGCAAAATGAAGACCAAAGAGTCTTCTACATTGACTCAGGGTGTAGCAATCACCTGAGTGGCAACATAGCTTTGATGATTGATTTGGAGAATAAGGTAACTAATCATGTAGTTCAAACAAGTGACAATACAAAGCATAATGTGAAGTCAATTGGAGCAATGAAGGCCAAGGATGGTAGTACTCTCTTGAGTAAGGTTTTGTATGTTCCTACAATTCCTAAGAATCTGATAAGTGTAGGACAAATTGTTGAAAAAGGTTATGAAGTTAGGTTCACTAATGAAGGAGTGTTTGTGGAAGACCCTAGCAATGGGTATAAACAAATTGTTTCAGGAAAGAAAGAATGAAGATTGTTCACATTGAAGATCCCAGGTAATGTTGTTCATGCCTTGTTCACTTATTGAGGACATAAGATCTCTAAGTTAGATCTTTGGCACAAGAGGCTTGAACATTTTAATGAAAGATGTATCAAAGATATGGTTAACAATGGTTCAGTGCTTGGGTTTCCTAATGTTGCAGGTCAACATATGACATACAGATGTGAAGCATGTCAATTAGGTAAGGCTCATAAACAATATTATTCCAAGCATGGTTTTATATATTCAGAGCAGCTTGAATTAGTACACACAGATGTGTGGGGAGCATCAAAGGATTTCAGTATCAATGGTTCAAGGTATTATGTGATTTATATTGATGATGCTACCAGATGGATCACTATATATGTGATCAAAGATAAATCAGAGGTATTCAATACATTCAAACATTATCATGTGTATGCAAAGAGAATTACAGGTCATAAGTTGAAGAGACTAAGGTCAGATGGAGGGGGAGAGTATTTCTCTAACGAATTCAGTGATTACTCGTGGAATGCAGGTATAAAGAGAGAGGTTACTTGCAGGTACTCTCCTCAACAAAATGGTGTTAGCAGAAAGGAGGAATAGAACTCTTGTTGAGTTTGCAAGATCCATGATGAAGGAGAAAAATTGCCCAAATTATTTGTGGGTTGAGGCTATAAATACAGCTACTTATTTGGTCAATAGATTACCATGTACAGCTTTGCAGGGTATGACACCATATGAGGCATGGTGGGGTAAGAGACCTACTTTAGATCATTGCAAAGTATTTGGATGTTTGGCATATGCAAATGTTCCATCACAATTGAGGCATAAATTGGAGCCTAAAGCTGAAAAATATGTGTTTAAGGATATGATGATAAGCAGATGGAATATAGGTTGTGGAGTCCATCCACAAAACAATTCCTAGTGTCTAAGGATGTTAAATTTGATGAGCAAGGTACTTGGTATGCAGGTACAATAAATATTTATGCAGGTGATGAAGAAATTGTGGATCAAAAGAAAGGTAAATCAAAGGTTTAGATATTTGATGACGAGAAGAACAATGAAGTACAGGTTGAAATAGAAGAAGTGCCAAGGTTTGATCCAGAATGTGATGAACCAGAAACCTCAAGAAGTGGAGAACTCAGAGGTCAACAAGACACAAATGGCAACCTACAAGGTATAGCTATGACACTTCTTTTTTGGCTACCAAAGATTATGCTTATATGGTAAAGGCAGATGAAGATCCTTCTACATATGAAGAGGCAAAAGGTAAGGAAAATAGGGAGAAAGCTATGCAGGAAGAGTATGATGCATTGATGGAGAATGAGACTTGGGATTTGGTTCCTAAACCAAATAGTCAGAAGATCATTGGGTGCAAATGGGTCTACAAGACAAAGAGGTATGTAGATGGAAGTGTGTCTAGGTACAAAGCTAGACTTGTTGTGAAAGGTTTTGCGCAGGCATATGGTGTAGACTATGATGAGACCTATAGTCGTGTGGCAAAGATGACAACCATGAGGACACTCATAGCTATTGCTGCATGTAAAGGTTGGAAATTATGTCAATTAGATGTGAAGAATGCTTTTTTAAATGGTTATATTACAGATGATGTTTTCATGGAGCAACCACAAGGATTCAGAGATGAAAAGTAATTAGAGTATGTATGTAAGCTCAAGAGAGCTTTGTATGGTTTGAAGCAGGCCCCAAGGGCATGGAATTATAGACTTGTGAAGTTCTTGAAAGAACTAGGATTCCAAGTATCAAAGGCAGATAGTAGCTTGCTTCTTAAAGCAAGTGATGGTGGGTTCATTTACATGTGCATATATGTTGATGATATAATTCTTACAGGTACAGATGAGAAAGGCATTCAAATCTTAAAGAAGCAAATGGAGAAAGAGTTCAAGATTAGTGACTTGGGAGACTTGTCATATTTCTTGGGCATGGAGATCTCATACACTCAACATGGAGTGTATATAACTCAAGAAAGGTATTTGAAGAACTTGTTGATCAAGTTTAAAATGAATGATTGCAGGGTAGAACCTACTCCAATGGAGGTGAATCACAAATTGAGCAGATATGGTGGAGAAGAGTTCAAGGATATGAAGCTATATCAAAGTTTGGTTGGTAGTCTGATTTATGCTACTTTAACTAGACTTGATTTGTCATATGTAGTGGGAGTATTATCTCAATTCATGCATTGCCCTAGGAAAGAACATTGGTTTGCAGGACAAAGAGTGTTGAGGTACAGTAAGGGTACACTCAAAGAAGGTTTGTATTATGGTTTTACATCAGATACAAACATCAAGATATATAGTGATGCAGATTGGGCAGGTAATCGAGATGATAGGAGATCAACATACGGATACTTGTGTTATGTGGGAGATAAGTTAATTTCATGGTGTTGAAAGAAGCAACACACACTTGCTTTGTCATCTACAAAAGTAGAGTATAAAGGTATGGTGGAAGCTGCAAAGGAAGTGATATGGCTTAAGACTCTCATGAAGAGTTTTGATATCATTCAGAGTACACCCACTATTCATGGAGATAACATGAGTTCATTGTATCTAGCTGCTAATCCTGTTTTTCATGCTAGGACCAAACACATTGAAATTCAGTATCACTTTCTAAGAGAGAAAGTGATGGATAAAGAGATTGAAGTTATACATACTTCAACAAAAGATCAGATAGTTGATATGCTAACCAAGAGCTTGGATGGACCAAAGTTACAGAGATTCAAAGACATGGCAGGCATAAAGAAGATAGAGAAAACCTCAATTGATGATTGAGGGGGAGTTGTTGGTGCACGGAAATCAACAATTGATGTTTTGATGAAGAGTTGAAGCCAAGGACTGAAGAAAAGATCAAGATATGAAGTATGAAGGAAGTGCATATCCAGAAGATGAAGATGTGTACACATATGTATATTAATTCAGAGATAGTTTACTTATACTTTTGTATAGTCATGAGCTTGTAAATTTTTACCTATATATACAAGGAAAAATGTCGGGGCAAATATGAGAGAGTGTAGAATACAAGAATCCAGAAGAATTAGAAGTAATTAGACTCTTGAGAAGCATGAAGGTTAGCTCTCTCATCCAGATGTAAAAGCTCTCTAGTAATGAAGAAAAATTGCACCCGATGTTTCTGTGTTTTCTTCTTTTTTGCTTGATCATTTCAAGAATCCTTTTGTAAATGTCTAATTCCATAGTTAATGAGTCTATGGTTAAAGTTTGAGAGCCTAATTGTAAACAGGCTGTGAGAATTATGAGTAGGAACATTCATATGTGAAGAAGTGTTCACTGTTTTCTAAAACAGGTGCAAAATTTGATGTTAATGTTTTGGTCAGTTCTCCTTCCACAATGTAAAGTTTTGAGCAAGCAAGTACTCAATCTTTAAGTTGGAAGGTAAGCTATCTATGGCTAAAAGCATTTGCATAAACGGGTTAGATTGAGAGAACCAAGTGTTAGAAGTTTTAGGTGTGTGAATCGACTTCTCAGAAGAACAGTTTTAGACATAGGTGAATTGTTAAGTTCATTTCTCAAGATCTACTGAATCTTTTGAAGTGATTTGAATTGCAGGAGGTGCGCAAACTATAGAGGACACCTTGTGCAAAGTTTTATAAAAAACTTTACACATTTGTTAAGTCAATGAGAGAGATATATGCAGCAGACTTTCAGTAGAGTCTTCTTCTTCATAGTTTACCCAAAAGTTTTATTGTGCCTCGAGATTAGTGAAGGTTTTTTAGTTACTCTTGATATAGAGGTGCTCTAAATTCAAGAGTAGCTTGTTCTCTTGGAGATTAACACTCTCCATAAACTTTATGGTAAGATTTTCCTTGATGGAATATCTGCTTATTCAAAGGAAGAACTTTTAGGTGGAATTGCATTTGAATTTCAAACTTCAAATTTGAAGAGAGTCACTATAAAAGTCACTTGAAATCTTGTAGCCATTGTGCCACCATTATTGAGATTAGTGTTGATCACTTGATGTAATTGAGAGGCTAACACTATATCCTACTCCTATCACCATCATTGTGCATCATATTCATGCCAATCATCATTTACAACATTGTTAAATAAAACATTACATTGATGTTTACATCTACATTCATCTTTGTCATTGTCACTCAGGAATAGTGAACTTGTCTTGGTCATATCTCAGTGATTGATGGAGAGTGTTAATATCCGAATGAACAAGCTACTCTTGGAATTAGAGCACCTCTGTATTAGGAGTAACTCAAGACCTTTCCCAATTTGGAGGATTAATGATCAATCATAAAGATTTTGGATAAACTGTGAAGAAGATGATTCTACAGAAAGTCTATGATGGAGAGCGTTAATCTCCAAAAGAATAACCTACTCTTATGATTAGAGCACCTCTATACCAAGAGTAAGTCAAAATCTTCACTAAATTAGAGGTTCAATCTTCAAACTATCAAAAGTTGAAAAATTCTGTGAAGAAGATAAAACACAAAAAGTCTGCTGCACAATTTCTTCTCATTGACCTATCAAACATGTAAACTTTTCTATGAAATTCTGTATGGAGTGTCGCCTAGAAGTTGCACACCTCCTCCAAGTTAAATTTCTTCAAAAGGCTTAGTATAACTTGAGAAATCAACTTCACAAGTTGCCTATGTCTAAATCTGCACTTTTGAGAAGTCAATTTTGACACCCCTAACTTCTAACACATAGTTCTATCAATCTCGAACCCGTTTAAACAAATGCTTGTAGATACAGGTAGCTTATCTTCTAACTTAAAGATTAAGTGCTTGCTTGCACAAAACTTTAAACTGTGGAGTGAGAAATGACCAAAAAATCAAGATCGAAATTTGCACCTGTTTCAGAGAACTGTGAACACTCATCACATATGAATGTTCCTATTAACAATTCTCCTAGCCTGTTTACAATTAGACTCTGAAACTCAAGTCATAGACTCATTAACTATGAACTTAGATATCATCAAAAGGATTTCACAAATGATCTAACACAGACGGAGCAGACACAGAAACATCGGGCGCAATATTTCTTTGATTACTCAGAAAATTACAATTGAGTGATGAGAGGAAAACTCAACTAACATTTCATATGTCTCATGACATCTAACTTCTCCTTTCTTGACTTCTATACTCACTCATCTATTCTTTCATATGCTCTCATATCACGCCTCAACATTTTCAAGGTATTTATAGAGAAATTTGTACAAGTCTATGACTAATCAAAGATCTAAGTGAACTATAACTATACTAATGTACATATGTGTACATTCCTCATATCCTCTGAATGTATCCTTCTTCCAAGCTTCACGAAATGAATCTTCCTTCATTCTTTAATCTTCCAAACATTCAATTGGTGATTGGTCTGCACCAACAGCTCCCCCTCAATCATCAATTGAGGTTTCTCTTACCTTCTTTATGCCTACCATGTCTTTAAACTTCTGTAACTTTGGTCCATCCAAACTCTTTGTAAGCATATCAGCTATCTGATCTTTAGTTGAAGTATGTATGACTTCAATCTCCTTATCCATCACTTTCTCTCTTAGAAAGTGATATTGAATCTCAATGTCTTTGGTCCTGGCATGAAAAACAGGATTAGCAGCTAAATACAATGAACTCATGTTATCTCCATATATAATTGGTATCCCATGCACAATGTCAAAACTCTTCATCAAGGTCTTGAGCCAAATCACTTCCTTTGCAGCTTCAACCATGCCTTTATATTCAGCTTCTGTAGACGACAAAGCAACTATATGTTGCTTCTTGGAACACCATGAGATAAGTTTATCTCCCACATAACACATGTATCCATAAGTTGACCTTCTATCATCTGGATTACCTGCCCAATCTGCATCACTATAAATTTTGATATTTGAATCTGATGTAAACCCATAATACAAACCTTCATTGAGTGTACCCTTAATGTACCTCAACACTCTTTGTCCTGCAATCCAATGTTCTTTCCTTGGGCAATGCATGAATTGAGACAAAACCCCTACTGCATATGATAAATCAGGTCTAGTTAAAGTAGCATAGATAAGACTACCAACCAAACTCTGATATTGTCTCATGTCCTTGAATTCTTCACCTCCAAATTTACTCAATTTTTGATTCACCTCCATTGGTGTAGGTGCTACCCTGCAATCATCCATTTTAAACTTGATTAACAAGTTCTTCAAATACCTTTCTTGAGTCACAAATACTCCATGTTGAGTATATGTAATCTCCATGCCCAAGAAGTATGACAAGTCTCCCAAGTCACTAATTTTGAACTCCTTTTCCATTTGCTTCTTGAGTCTTTGTATTCCTTCTTCATCTGTACCTGTAAGGATTATATCATCAACATATATGCACATGTATATGAAACCATTATCACTTGCTTTGACAAGCAAGCTACTATCTGCTTTAGACACCTGAAATCCAAGTTCTTTCAAGAACATTACAAGTCTATAATTCCATGCCCTTGGGGCTTGCTTCAAGCCATACAAAGCTCTCTTGAGCTTGCACACATGATCTGGATACCTTTTATCTCTGAACCCTTGAGGTTGCTCCATGAACACATCATCTGAAATATAACCATTCAAAAAAGCATTTTTCACATCAAGTTGACATAACTTCCAACCTTTACATGCAGCAATAGCTATAAGTGTCCTGATGGTTGTCATCTTTGCCACAGGACTATAAGTCTCATCATAATCAATACCATATGTTTGAGCAAACCCTTTGACAACAAGTCTAGCTTTGTATCTAGACACACTTCCATCTGCAAACCTCTTGGTCTTGTAAACCCACTTACATCCAATGATCTTCTGACTATTTGGTTTAGGAACCAAATCCCAAGTTTGATTTTCCAATAGTGCATCATATTCTTCCTGCATAGCTTTCTCCCATTTTTCCTTACCTTTTGCCTCTTCATATGTAGAAGGGTCTTCATCTGTTTTCATCATATAAGCATAATCTTTTGTGGCCAAAAAAGAAGTATCATAACTATACCTTGTAGGTTGCCACCTATTTCTTGATGATCTTCTGAGTTCTCCACTCCTTGAGGTTTCTGGTTCTTCACACTCAGGATCAAATCTTGGCATTTCTTCAACTTCACCCTGCACTTCATTATTCTCTTCTTCATCAAATATCTGAACCTTTGATTTACCTTTCTTTTGACTCACTTCTTCTTCATCACCTGTATTAATATTGATAGTACCTGCATACCAAGTACTTTGCTCATCAAATGTAACATCTTTAGAAACCATGAATTGTTTTGTAGATGGACTCCACAATCTATAACCCATCTGCTTATCATCATAACCAATGAAAACATATTTTTCAGCTTTAGGTTCCAATTTGTGTCTTAATTGTGATGGCACATATGCATATGCCACACATCCAAAAACTCTGCAATGATCCAAGGTAGGTCTCTTACCCCACCAAGCCTCATATGGTGTCATACCCTGCAAGGCTTTACATGGTAACCTATTGACCAAATAAGTAGCTGTATTTATAGCCTCAGCCCACAAATAATTAGGGCAATTTTTCTCCTTCATCATGGATCTTGCAAACTCAACAAGTGTTCTATTTCTCCTTTCTGCTACACCATTTTGTTGAGGAGAGTACCTGCAAGTAACTTCCCTTTTTATACCTGCATTCCACAAGTAATCACTAAATTCATTAGAGAAATACTCTCCTCCTCCATCTGACCTTAATCTCTTCATCTTATGACCTATAATTCTTTCTGCATATGCATGATAGTGTTTAAATGTATTAAACACTTCTGACTTATCTTTGATCACATAAATAGTGATCCATCTAGTAGCATCATCAACATAAATCACATAATACCTTGACCCATTTATACTGAAATCCTTTGATGGTCCCCACACATCTGTGTGTACCAATTCAAGCTTCTCTGAGTACATAAAACCATGCTTGGAAAAGGAATGCTTATGAGCTTTACCTAATTGACATGCCTCACATTTGTATGTCATATGTTGACCCGCAACATTAGGCAATCCAAGCACTGAACCATTGTTAATCATGTCTTTAATACCTCTTTCATTGAAATGTCCAAGCCTCTTGTGCCAAAGATCTAACTCAGAGATCTTATGTCCTCCATATGTGAACATAGCATGACCAATATTGCCTTGAATCTTCAATGTAAATAATCTTCCTTCTTTCTTCCCTGAAACAATCTGTTTATAGCCTTGACTAGGGTCTTCCACATATACTCCATCATTAGTGAACCTTACTTCATATCCCTTCTCAACAATTTGTCCTACACTTATCAAATTCTTAGGAATTGTAGGAACTTACAAGACCTTACTCAATAATGTGCTACCATCCTTGGCCTTCACTGATCCAATTGACTTCACATTGTGCTTTGTGTTGTCACCTGTTTGAACAACATGATTAAAAACCTTATTCTCCAAATCAGTCATCAAAGCTATATTACCACTTAGGTGATTGCTACACCCTGAGTCAATGTAGAAAACTCTTTGATCTTCGCTCTGCCTTTCACAAGTTGCATTCATTATCAATGTTGAATCCTCCTTTTGATCTGAAGCATAATTGTAGTAGGTATTGTTATATTGTTGACTTTGGAATCCTCTACCTGCATTTCTTCCAAAGTAACTCCTACTACCTCTACCTCTGAAATTACCTCTTTGATTTCTGCCACCTCTTCCTCTTGCATTATAGTTTTGACTATATCCATTATTACTCTGAGTATTGTGCCAACAATCATTAGCTAAGTGATTTGTCTTACCACAAATCCAGCAAGCTTTGCCTCCATCTTTGTTGTTCCTGCCTCTTCCTCTACCTTTGCCACCTCCTCTTCCTCTTAGGAAGTTGGCTTGACTAGTTGTTCCTTCATCTTCATTTGCTTGTTGCTTTCCTTTGCTATTCTTCTTCTTGTCCTTTGAGTACATTGCATGACCTGCACTCTTGTCACCATCTCCTTTAACATCCTGCTCAAATGTTAGCATATGACCTAACAACTGATTTAAATCAAGAGTGAAATGATCAAGTGATAACTTTGTAGACAAAATGAATGGCTTCCATTCCCTCTTAAACCTGTAAGGATTTGCCTTACCAATTTATCCTCCTCAATGTCTTCAGCAACAGCTCCTAAAGCATCTGCAATATCTTTCATTCTTGTCACATAGTCTGAAATGGATTGAGAAGCCTTCTTCTTAAAGGTGGTAAACTCTGCCCATAAGGATGCCTTCCTTGACTTAGTAGTATTCTGGAAATGCTCCTCCAAAGCATTCCAAATATCAGTTGCACTTTCAAGACCTCGAATATGAGGTAACAAGTAATCATTGACTGCCATATATATAATGCTCCTAGCTTGAGCATCTTTCTTCATCCAATTTTTCAAATCTGCTAACTCTTCCCTAGTTGGAACACTAGGATCTCTGAACTGTGGCTTCTCTTCTTCTCCTGTGATGTAAGCTATTAAATCTTTGCTCATAAGATGAGCTTCCATCCTCATTGACCATGCAGGATAGTTTTCCCTATCCAATTTCTCTATCTCTAGAGAATCTCCCATCTTGTGTCCACCTGTGTATTGAAATCTTCAAGCTTTATGAACAATATATGTACCTTTACTTCAAATTAGAGTCCTTTTGTCTTTCTTGATGTCGTATGGTCTCCTCCTCAAGCTTTGCCTTCAAGCTTTCACCTTTTAGTTCTTCAGTTGTTGAATTTCTTGAATCTGCAACAGTCGGGATCCTCCTTTCCTTGATTTTGATGTCTCCTGCTCTGATACCACTGATGGAGAGCGTTAATCTCCAAAAGAATAACCTACTCTTATGATTAGAGCGCCTCTATACCAAGAGTAAGTCAAAATCTTCACCAAATTAGAGGTTCAATCTTCAAACTATCAAAAGTTGAAAAATTCTGTGAAGAAGATAAAACACAGAAAGTCTGCTGCACAATTTCTTCTCATTGACCTATCAAACATGTAAAGTTTTCTATGAAATTTTGTATGGAGTGTTGCCTAGAAGTTGCGCACCTCCTCCAAGTTAAATTTCTTCAAAAGGTTTAGTATAACTTGAGAAATCAACTTCACAATTTGCCTATGTCTAAATCTGCACTTCTGAGAAGTCAATTTTGACACCCCTAACTTCTAACACATAGTTCTATCAATCTCGAACCTGTTTAAACAAATGCTTGTAGATACAGGTAGCTTATCTTCTAACTTAAAGATTAAGTGCTTGCTTGCACAAAACTTTAAACTGTGGAGTGAGAACTGACCAAAAAATCAAGATCAAAATTTGCGTCTGTTTCAGAGAACTGTGAACACTCATCACATATGAATGTTCCTATTAACAATTCTCCTAGCCTGTTTACAATTAGACTCTGAAACTCAAGTCATAGACTCATTAACTATGAACTTAGATATCCTCAAAAGGATTTCACAAATGATCTAACACAGACGGAGCAGACACAGAAACATCGGGCGCAATATTTCTTTGATTACTCAGAAAAGTACAATTGAGTGATGAGAGGAAAACTCAACTAACATTTCATATGTCTCATGACATCTAACTTCTCCTTTCTTGACTTCTATACTCACTCATCTATTCTTTCATATGCTCTCATATCACGCCTCGACATTTTCAAGGTATTTATAGAGAAATTTGTACAAGTCTATGACTAATCAAAGATCTAAGTGAACTATAACTATACTAATGTACATATGTGTACATTCCTCATATCCTCTGAATGTATCCTTCTTCCAAGCTTCAAGAAATGAATCTTCCTTCATTCTTTAATCTTCCAAACATTCAATTGGTGATTGGTCTGCACCAACAGTCTGCTGCACATATCTCTCTCATCGACTTATCAAATGTGTAAATCTTTTTATAAAACTTTGCACAAAGAGTTGCCTATAGTTTGTGCACCTCCTCCAAGTTAAATCACTTCAAAAGATTCCGTAGATCTTGAGAAATGCACTTAACAAGTCACCTATGCCTAAAACTGACACCTATAACTTTTAACACTTGGTTCTCTCAATCTAGAACTTGTTTATGTAAATGCTTTTAGCCACAAGTAGCTTACCTTCCGACTTAAAGATTGAGTGCTTGATTGCTCAAAACTTTATACTGTGGAAGGAGAATGGACCAAAACATTAGCATCAAATTTTGTGCCTGTTTCAGGAAACAGTGAACACTTCTTCACATATGAATGTTCGTACTCATAATTCTCACAGCCTGTTTACAATTAGGCTCTCAAACTTTAACCATAGACTCATTAACTATGGACTTAGACATCTACAAAAGGATTCTTGAAATGATCAAGCACAGAAGGAGAATATACAGAAACATCGGGCGCAATTTCTCTTCATTACTAGAAAAACTTTACATCGGGATGAGAGAGCAAATCTTCACACTTCTCAAGTGTCTAATCACATCTAATTCTCCTCAAAACTTGTTCTTACACATTCTCTCCCATATTTTCCCCGACATTTTCTTTGTATATATAGGCAAATATTTACAAGCTCATGACCATACAAAAGTATAAGATGAACTGACTGTAAATAATGTACATATGTGCACACATCTTCATCTTCTGGATATGCACTTCCTTCATACTTCATAACTTGATCTTTTCTTCAATCCTTGACTTCAATTCTTCATCAAAAACATCAATTGTTGATTTGGGAGAAAAGTGTCTCGACATGGTCACTGGTCACTCTACAAAGTTCCTAAAAAGTCGGGGGGTAAGCTTCTACTTGTTAAAGTGATTGCTCAGAGTATAGTCTATCATTTCAAGTGATTCCACTTGAAATCATTAACTCCCTAAGTTAATTAGATACCCTCAGAAGGATTTTTTCTAATTGCTACTGTAATGTGAGTACTAAGCAAAACTTCCAATAGGTATCAAGACCAAAATAGCAACTTTTTGGTCATAAGCTAGTTGCAAACTTATCTGTTTTGATCAAAATGTTAGAAGCATCTTCTCCAAAGTACATAGGCACTTATTTAGTGTCATTGGAAAGCTAAAAAGGGCCTACAACTCAACTCTGAAGTAAAATAGGGCTGGTACAAAGTAGGGATTAGCAGTACCAACTCATTTCTTGAGGTGTATATCCATCTTTCCCAATACCTTAGACCCTCTCAAGTGGTCAAGACAATGAAAAACTAATTTGATGGGTTAGAACATCTATACGATCATGTGGTCGAGTTCAAACAAGTGTTAACAGGTGAATAGGTTGAGGACTTATTCACCTAGTTTGAGGCATATGGGTTGACCCTCAAGGGTACTACCTTAGCTTGGATTGAGCTCTTAAATAGTTGTAATTACCAAAATATAGGTCAACTACTAGAAGCATTAATTGTAGAATTCTCCAATAGTGGCATTAGGCATAACACATCATGCTTAATCCATAGCTTCAAGTAGACACCTCAAGAAACAACTCAGCTAGCCGACAGTAGATTTAAACAATACATGGAGAGATGTGCCACACCTGAATTACCTAAACAAGCAAAACAAGTTTCCTTGTTTTTAGATGGACTTCTAAGTGGGAAAATTTGATCATATGTGTATCTCAAGGATCCAATCACATTATATTAATGCTTTAGAATGTGTATTGACATAGAAGAGAACTTGGGTGAGGAGTTAGAATTGTCCAAAATCTATAAGGATTCTGACAGTTCCACTACTCATACTTCTAGACCCTCCACTGTGATAGATGACTTAGCTGAGCAGTTTGCCAAGAATTTAGGAGTTCAAAGTAGAAAAACACCAAGGATCACCTCATTGAAGTGATGTTACACTTGTGGAGGGGACCACATGGCTAACGTATGCCCATTGCAAAACTAGAACATGAGAGAATTAAATGTTCCATATTGCACTATTGAGAGAAAATACACCAACCATACAAGTCAAAATTGTCTATACAATAGGCAAGCTATTAGAAAAACTTATCAGCAACCTTACCAAGAGGGTGGGTATCAGAATCAATACCAACAACTCTATTATAAGCCACAACAGTAATATCAACCTCAATATCAACAACAATATGAGGCACCATATAGGCCACAAATTGTCCTAAGAGACCAACCACCACCTCTTGCCAATGTGATCCTAGTTAAGTATGTAGTGGTAGAGGAGAAGCCTAATAGAGCATTGGTACTGATGACCCCTTTGGCCACAAAAAATGACCCTCATGCTGAGAGTTCTGAATAGACCATAAAGATAGTCTACGAGCTTATACGCAAAGTTCCCCAAACATAGGGAGACTTATCGAAGAGATGGTGATATAGTCCAAAGATGAGAATCGTGTTGCAAAAAACCTGCTCTACACCTGCCAATATTTCTTCAAGGATACTTAGTAGACACTTTGAACTTGCTAATAAAGCATTAACACCTCCTTAGTGCTTTGAAAGGTCATTCTCAAATTGATTAATCAAAACAGATGACTTGACATAAAACATATGATCAAAAACTTGCTATTTTGGGATGAAAAGCACTTTGGAATTTTACTCAGAGCTCACAGCTTAGTAAGAATTGACCAGAGAAACTTTACACACAATCAATTGATATGATGAATCTAAAGCAAAAAAATTGATGAATTTTAATGGACTATACTGAGAGAAATCAATTTAGGAACATCGGGATGTCATCCCGACTTTTCAGGAATAGTTTGTGTGCATACATAGGTCACTTCAAATTGATGTAGCTCTTAGAGTAAATATCCAAATCTAATGAAAATGTCGATAAAGCAATAAGACTTATCACTTCACCTATACCAATTTAAATCACTCCAAAAGAATAGGTATACAAAGAGAAATCAATGATAAAAGCTGACTAAAAAACACTATGTAAACGTGAGACAGTAGTTGAAGTAGACTTCAAAGATGATCTAAGAAATCAATCTGTATTGCATATATAGTACATGAATTGATTGGCCATGAAGCTTGGGAAGAGGAGCACAATGTGTGCTTCAATGATGATCCAAATCTCAACTATAGTCTCCTCTAATTGTAGCACAAAAGTTTGCTCTAATCCGTGACTTTCTTCATGAGGTCTCATAGAGATTTTTGAATTCAAACTTGGTGGGATTCCACCTAAAAGTTCCTCTATCATAGGGGAATCTCATCTAATTGACTTCTCCTCTTTAAATTCCATGATTTGCACCTAACAAGGTCATGGGATTCTTTTCTCTCTTTTAAATTTGGAGATTTCACTTTTCTATTTTTTCAACGAATGGTTCTTATGATATCTCTCATTGAGAGTACATTGAAATTCATCACATAAATGATTTTAACCAAGCACTAGGCTTGGACAAATGCACCAACAAGAGAGGCCATCATAGGAGAAGCATATGATAATAAATAAAAGACCAAAAATGTTGTAGTAACCATTGAAGAGAACGAGGAGTGATGTACTTACATAGGAGAAGACCTAAGTGCACAAGAAGAAGTAGAGTTGTAGCTTTATTAAGGGAATATAGGGATGTGTTTGTGTGGACCTATGTAAACTTGAATGGAGTAGATTTGGCAATATGCTCTCATATGATCCCCATGTTGGCTGAAGCCAAGCCCTACACATATAATGACACTTATGCAACCAAAACAAAAGAAGAAATTGATAGAATGATTGATGCTGGTTTTGTATATGTGATTCAACATACTGAGTGGGTGTGACCCACTGTAGTTGTGTCCAAGAATAATAGAAAGTTGTGTGTGTGTATTAACCTTAAAAAAAGCTAATGCCGCTATGATAAGAGATATCTATCTTCTTCCAATCATCGAACATTTATTGGAGTGTGTTCTAGGCAAGGAATTCTATAGCTTCCTTGATGGATTTGTAGGTTACAACCAAGTAGCCATTGCCCCAGAAGATTTACACAAAACCGCCTTTGCGATAGAGTGGGAAATCTTTGCATTTTGTGTGATGCGATTTGGGCTCATGAATGCACCTGCCACATTCAAAAGACTCATGTGTCATGTCTTCAAAGAGTTCTTGCAAAAGAGCTTACAAGTATATGTGAAAAATCTATGTGCTACCACAATGAGTGCATGATGAACTACTTGGTGCTTATCTGTTCAATTTAGAAGTTGTTCCTAAATGGGAAAATAAGTTGGTACTTGTCTTAACTTTTGGACCCACAATTAAGAATGTGAAAACAAAGAAAGATGAAATTGTAAAATCATAAAAATATCAAATATTGGCAAGAAGTATGTATAAATAAGATATAGAGTGTGTATTAGCTTGTTATGTCAAGGAGGCTGAACATAATTGTTGGTTGCAACAAGCTCATGAAGGATTTCTAGGAAATCCCTATCTAAACAATGAACATTGCAGAATCTAAAATGTTTAGGATTATATTGGCCTAGTATGGACAAAGAAATACATGAGAAAATTAAGAACTATTGTGCTAGAAAAGACCCCCAGTGGAGTATGCTAAACTTTATCATGTGTCGTTAATTCGAGAATGGAGTACTCCATTGGTAGAATTTATGAAATTGGGAACACTAGCCAACAAGACTAGTCTCGCAAGAAAATGAAACATGGAACAAGAGGCTCAAGACTATGCCTTCGTAGCTGACAACCTATACCGAAGAGGCAAAGATGATTACTTAAGATTGTGTGTTCATGAATGAGACTATCTGATAATCTTAGAAATTTCACATAGCGATATTGTAGGTGGACAATTTGGACCTAACCAAGTAATTAAGACCATTCTATTCTTAGGACTTTGGTGGTTCACTCTTCATATGGATGCACATACCTATGTGAAGAGATGTGACATATGCCAACATGCACAATATCCGATTGAAAAAGATGAGATGCCTTTGAGGCCAATGATGGGAGGACGTGCATTCTCAAAGTGGGATATAGACTTTGTAGGTCCTATTAACCCCCATCTAGAAACTCCCATGAAGAGTACGTTATCATGGCCACATATTGCCTTACAAAGTGGGTGGAAGTAAAATCTAGGACAAAGAAGGATGCTCAAATGATGGCTAAGTTCTTATTCAAGAATGTGTTCACCAGATACAAGTTACCAATAGAGTTAGTAAATGATCCAAGTATGCACTTCTTGAAGGAAGTCATGGAAAACCTTGTCCAGGAATTCTTGGTGATACATAAGAAGTCTACCCCTTATCATCCACAAGCTAATGGAAAAGCAGAGAGCATAAATAAGATGTATTGACAAAATTCGTAAATAATCAATGCTCTAATTGGGATAAAGAACCTCATCATGTTGTTTGGGCTTACCAAGTTGCATAGAAAATAGTACTCAATGCACCCATTTCTGATGGTCTTTGGACATAATGTTGTGTTACCACTAGACTTCCTAATCCCAACTTTGAAAGTAGCACAAAAGCATGAGTGGAACGGACACGAGTTGTCCTCCATAATATTTGATCTAGAACGCTTATGTGAGACCAGGCTACGAGCGGGAGTAGGCATCCACACTGCAAAGAGAAGTCAAAAGGCATACTTTGATGCACACATCAAGGATAAAGGATTGAAAGAGGGAGAACTAGTGGTTGTTTATGCACTAAATCAGCATGCCGGTAAACTAGAAAAATGAGGACATGGACCCATGTTCATTACTAGAATCTCCACTAGCGGTGATGTTCAATTGGCCCTTTAGAAGGTGACATCTTGCCAAACTATATTAGTGGATGTCAAGTCTAGCTATATCAAGAACCTCTTACAGAGGGTATGCTCATGAGATTTAACACTACTAAGAAGCAAAAAGAAGAAGAGTTACGGGTTATAGAAGAAGCACAAGCAGAGACTAGAGAGCGCATTAGACAAATAAGTTAAGGTGACAAAGCCTAGATGTCAATCCCAATGCCCTAAGATATTACATCGGCATGTGCCAAACATTGGGTGTAATTTCTCCTCGAATAATGCACCGACATCCCTTTCTGACCATAGAGGTAGGATAAGGAAAGAGTGTAAGGACTGTAAGAGCCTTGATTGACTCAGGTGCAGCAATTAGTGTAGGTAGACTCTCATACTGCCAAGATTTTCATTATGGTTGTCATCTTTGCAACAAGACTATAGGTTTCATCATAGTCCACACCATATGTCTGTGCATGCCCTTTTACAACAAGTCTAGCTTTGTACCTAGACACACTTCCATCTGCATACCTTTTTGTTTTGTAAACCCATTTGCATCCTATCACTTTTTGATTACCTAGTTTTGGCACTAAGTCCAAAGTCTCATTCTCAATGACTGCATCATATTCTTCCTTCATAGCTTTCTCACAATTCTCCTTTTCTTTTGCCTCATCATATGTGGAAGGATCTTCATCTGTCTTTATCATGTAAGCATAATGTTTAGTAGTCAAGAATGAATTATCATAACTATACCTTATGGGTTGCTTTTTGTTCCTTGATGATCTTTTGAGTTCTCCACTCCTTGAAGTTTTTGGCTCATCATATTCTAGATCAAACCTTGGCATTTCTTGAAACATCATTAATTTGAGCTTCAACATTCTCTTCTTCATCAAATATTTGAACCTTTTCCAATTTACCCTTGTTTTGAATCAATACTTCTTCAAGAACTGCATAAGCCCTATTTGTACATGTATACCAAGTACCTTGCTCATGAAATGTAACATCCTTTGACAGAAGAAATTGCTTTGTGGATGGACTCCACAACTTGTATCCCATTTTCTTATGACATAACCAATGAACACATATTTTTCAGCCTTTGGTTCCAATTTATGCCTTAATTGAGAAGGAACATAAGCATATGCTAAAAAACCGAATACTTTGCAATGATCTAATTTAGGTGTCTTACCCCACCAAGCTTCATATGATGTCATACCCTGTAAGGCTTTACATGGTAGCCTATTAACCAAGTATGTGGCTATATTTACAGGCTCAGCCCACAAATAATTAGGGCAAGTCTTCTCTTTCATCATTGAACTTACAAACTCAACAATAGTTCTATTTCTCCTTTTTGTTACACCATTTTGTTGAGGAGAGTACCTACAAGTAACTTCTCTCTTTATACCTGCATTCAACAAATAATCACTGAATTCATTTGAGAAATAATCTCCCCTCCATCTGACCTCAATCTCTTCAATTTTTGTCATGTAACCCTTTCTGCATATACATGGTAGTGTTTAAATGTGCTAAATACTTCAAAATTATCTTTGATCACATAAATAGTGATCCACCTGGTAGTTGTATCAACATAAATGACATAATATCTCAAACCATTTATGCTAAACTCCTTTGAAGGACCCCACACATTTGTATGCACCAATTTAAGTCTTTTTGAATACATGAAACCATGTTTGTTAGATGATTGCTTACGAGCCTTACCTAATTGACATGCTTCACATCTCTATGTCATGTGTTGACTTGCAACATTAGGTAATCCAAGTACTGAGCCATTGTTAATCATCTCTTTAATACCTCTTTCATTGAAGTGTCCAAGCCTTTTGTGCCAAAAATCCAAGTCAGATATCTTTTACTCTCCATATGTGAACAAGGCATGTCCAACATTATCTTGCACCTTCAATGTGAAAAGTCTTCCTTCTTTCTTTCCTCTAACAATGTGCTTACACCCTTGACTAGAGTCTTCAACATAAAATCCATCATTAGTAAACCTCACCTCATATCCCTTTTCCACAATTTGTCCTACACCAATCAAATTCTTTGAAAGTGTATGAACATACAAAACCTTACTCAAAAGAGTACTTCCATCTTTGGCTTTTACTAATCCGATTGTCACATGTTTCAACTATATGATTAATCACTTTATTCTCCAAATCAAACATTAAAGCAATGTTGCCACTCAGATGATTGCTACATAATCAATGTAAAACACTCTTTGATCTTCACTTGGAACTTCACATGTTGCATTCATGATTAGGGTTGAGTCCTCTTCTTATATAGTATTGTTGTAGGATTGACCTTGAAAGTTTCTTCCACCACTTCTTCCAAAGAAGCCTCTACTATCTCTACCTCTGAAACTTGCTCTCTGATTTCTTCCACCTCTGCCTCTTTGATTATAACTTTGATTAAAGCTACTAACACTTTGATTGTTATGCCAACATTCATGAGAAATATGATTAGTCTTACCACATATCCAACAAGCTTTGACATTATCCTTGTTGGTTCTGCCTCTTTCTCTACTTTTGCCACTTCCTCTTCCTCTTAGGAAGTTTGCTTGGCTTGAAGTACCTTGATATTCAATTGATTGTTGCTTTCCTTTGATAGCCTTCTTCTTATCCTTAGAATACATTGCATGACTTGTATTCTTATCAACATCTCCTTTGATATCATTCTCAAAGGTTAGCATATGACCTAGTAATTGATTCAAAACAAGAGTGATATGATCAAATGAAAGTTTTGTTGATAATATGAATGGCTTCAACTTCTTATCTCCTCTTAAGCCTGTAAGAATTTGTCTTACCAATTTATCTTCTTCAATGTCTTCATCAACTGCACCTAAAGAATCAACAATGTCTTTCATCTTTGTCACATAATGAGATATTGATTGTGAAGCCTTCTTCTTGAATGCGATAAACTCTACCCATAGTGATGCTTTCCTTGAATTGGTTGTATTTTGAAAATGCTCCTCCAAAGCACTCCGTATATCACTTGCACTTTCAAGTCCTATAATATGAGGAAGCAAGTAATCATGTACTGCCATGTAGATGATGCTCCTTGTTTGAGCATCCTTCTTCATCCAAACTTTCAAGTCTGCAAGTTCCTCCCTAGTAGGAACACTAGGATCTTTAAATTCTGGCTTCTTTTCTTCTTGTGTAATGTATCCCATAAGATGTTTGCTCATAAGATGAGCTTCCATCATCATGGACCAAGCTGGATAGTTCTCTCTATCCAATTTCTGAATTTGGAGACTATCTCCCATTCTTTCTTCACTTGTACTAACAAATTTTCAACCTTATGAGTAATGGATGTACCTTTACTTCAAACTTTACTCCTTTTGATCCTTTTGATTGCTCTTCTGTGTCTCCCTTTATCTTTTCCTTCACACTGTCCTTTTGACTCTTCAAATGTTAAATTTTGTATGTCTGCAATAGTCAGGGTCTTCCTTTCCTTGAACTTGATCAAATCTGCTCTGATACCACTGATGTAGATGATTAATCTCCAAAAGACAAGCTATACTTGAATTTAGAACCCTCTATATAAAGCATAACTCAAAACCTTCTTCAATTTTGGAAAACTTTTGCCACTTTATGAACAATCAACATTATTGTGAACTATGACCATACTCAAAAAAGTCTACTTCACAAGATGCATTCATTGACTTATGAAATGATTGAAGTTTCTTATGAAACTTTGACAAAATACTCTCCTAATATTTTTGCACTTGTTCCAAGTGAAAATTCTTCAAAAGAACTTACAAAACTTCAGATTTACTTCAATAAGTAAACATATGTCTGAAAGTGACTTTCTCTATAAGTGAATTTTACATATGTAACTTTAAATGCATGGTTCTCACAAACTAGATCATGTTTGATCAAATGCTTTTAGACATAGGTTTCTTACCTTCCAACTTAAATGCTTACTTATGCAAAAATGGACACTGTAGATTGACATATGATCAATTCTTTGATCATTGAGATTGCACCTGTTTCAATAGTCTCTCAACACTTGTTTACATATGAGTGTTCCTACACAAAATTCTCTCAGCCTGATTACAATTAGACTCTCAAAACTTGACCATAGATGCATTAACTTTGGACTTAGACACACACAAAAGGATTTCTCAAATGATTGAGCATAGAAGGAGAGAGATGAAAAACATCAAGGCGCTACTTCTTGAAATCATCTTCTATTTTGAACAGAAATACATCTGATGGATATATCTCACTTAACTTGTGATGTAATCTTCTATATCTCATCTACACTTCATCTCTCTTATGTATCACGACTATATACAAGTGTATATATGCATATGAGTGTGGATTCATCATTACTTCAAAGTATTTTGAAAGTATTTACAAAACTAATATACATGTGTATATAGACTTCTCTTTCTGAACCTCCACTTCACTTCATGCTTTGCGGTTCAATCTTTTCTTCAACTCTTCACTCCTAAACTTCATGTAATCATCAATTCTTGATTTTTGTGCTCTAACATCATCTACATGATGGCATCTCGAGCTCTCACTAAAGCTTCAACGGAGTAAATCTTTTGAGATTGAGATTCATGTACTTCTTCATCTCCTACCTCTTGTGGCTCTAGCTGAGTTTTACATTTGCTATAATTGATGTTTGATAGATTTTCATATAATTTCCTCATTCCTCCCTTTCTCCAATTTATAAACATGGGTAGACAAGTCTTGAAGTCGCATATTTTTTTTATCTATGCCTATAAATATGTTGGAGACCTTTCAATCTCCAAATGTTTGATTTAACTTGACTTAAGAACTCCTCTATATCAAGAATAAATAAAAATTTACACAAACTTCAAATTATCTTTCACATATATCAAGTAATACTTCTCTGTATAAAGTTTTCTTCATCTTCAAGAATCTGCTTCAGAAATAGACTTCAATATCTTCATACTACTTCGAATTTAATCATTTGAATGATACTCACATATCCATGCTACCTTTGTGCAACTATATTGATCATTAGTTCTTCAAAAGAACCACTAGATTTCTAATTTGATCTTTTAGATCAAACCTGTGTCAAATACTGTCTTCAAGAAATGGTGACTTTGACATGGTCAACTTCTTAAGTTGATTTCTCACAGCACAAATCCCGTTTTGCTAAATGCTTTTAGCCATAGCTTCCTTACCTTCTAACTTAGATTTCGAATGCTCGCTCATCAAAAACTTTACACTGTGCATTGAGATCTAAGCAAAAAATTGACACGAAAAAGTGTGCGACTCTGAGAGATCATCTGGAGACTTTACATACACATGTTCCTATTAATCATACTCATAGTAGAAGAGGAATTAGACCATGAAACTTTGAACATAGCTTCATTAGCTTCTAGATTAGATGTGTACAAAAGGATTTCTGATCCACATGACCAGAGTGAGAGAAATCTACAAAATACTCGTCGCTATTTTCTGAAGATGACTCTCTTCACATCTATCTCTATGACATTTGGCTTCTAATGACTCTGTCATGTGTTTCTTTACATCAATGACTTATATACATATGGTTTTAGACTTATCCCACGTCTATTACATTACTCCTCATCATCCTAAGGATTATCTATACTCACATTACAAGAATTTCCAACTGTAATGTACATATGTATACAAGCTTCACTTCTGAGATCTCTTTACTTCCTCAAATGACTTCTTGAACTTCAATCTGATCATAGACTTGCTTCAGACTCTTTGTAATCATCATTTGTGATTGTTGTGTTCCAACAGCTCCCCCTCAATCACTAATTGTGATTATTCCATTCTTCTTCACTCCTGCCATCTCCTTGAATCTTTGTAGCTTAGGTCCATCCAAGCTTTTTGTTAACATATCTGCAACTTGTTCTTTTGTTGGAGTATACATCACTTCAATCTCTTTATCAAGTACCTTTTCTCTCAAGAAATGATACTGAATATCTATATGCCTAGTCCTAGCATGAAAAACAGGGTTAGTTGCCAAATACAATGAACTCATATTGTCTCCAAAAATAATTGGAGTACTCTGATCAGTTCCAAAACTCTTCAACAAGGTCTTTAACCATATCACTTCCTTTGCAGCCTCTACCATTCATTTATACTAAGCTTCTGTGGATGACAAAGCAACTATATGTTGCTTCTTTGAGCACCAAGAAAATAATTTATCTCCAATATAACAGAGATACCCATGAGTAGACCTTCTATCATCTGAATCACCTGCCCAATCTGCATCACTAAACACTTTGATTCTTGTATCAGAAGTAAATCCATAGAACATACCTTCACTTAGAGTTCCTTTGATATATCTGAGTACCCTTTGAGCTGCAATCCAATGAGTCTTCTTTGGACAATGCATAAATTGTGATAACACACCTACTGCATATGATAGATCTGGCCTTGTCAAGGTAGCATAGATTAAACTACCTACCAAACTCTGATATTTCTTCATGTCATTAAACTCTTCACCTCCATACGTGCTCAATTTATGATTTACCTCTAATGGTGTGCTTGAAGACTTGCAATCCTCCATGTTGAACTTGATCAGAAGATTCTTCAAGTATCCCTCTTGTGTAACATATACTCCATGTTGAGTATATACAATCTACATTCCTAAGAAATAAGATAAGATTCCCAAATCACTTATCTTAAACTCCTTCTCTATTTGTTTATTAAGTTCTTTGATTCCTTGAGCATCTGTACCTGTGACAATAATATCATCAACATAAATACACATGTATATGTACCCATTTTCACTTGCCTTCACTAGCAAGCTACTATCTGCCTTTGATGCTTGAAATCCACATTCATTCAAGAACTTAACAAGCCTGTAATTCCATGCTCTTGGAGCCTGCTTAAACTCATACAAAGCTCTTTTGAGCTTACACACATAATCTTATCCAATTGAATCCATGAAGCCTTCTGGTTGCTCCATGTACACTTCATCTACAATGTATCCATTCAGAAATGCATTCTTCACATCTAATTGTGATAATTTCCATCCTTTACAAGCAGCAATAGCAATCAATGATCTAATTGTAGACATCTTAGCAACAGGACTAAAGGTTTCATCATAATCTACCCCATAGGTTTGGGCATAACCTTTGACCACAAGTCTAGCCTTGTATCTAGACACCTTACAATCTGCAAACCTTTTTGTTTTATATACCCACTTACATCCAATGACCTTCTGATTCTTTTGTCTTGGCACTAACTCCCATGTTTCATTTTCAAGTAGAGCATCATACTCTTCTTGCATTGCATTCTACCAATTTTGTTTACCTTTAGCTTCTTCATATGTGATTGGATCCTCTTCTGTCTTCACAATGTAAGCATAATCTTTTGTTCTTAGGAAAGATGTATCATAGCTATACCTGATAGGCTCTTTCCTTTCTCTCAAGGATCTTTTGACCTCTGCACTTCTTGAAGTCTCAGCCACATTTGATTCTGGATCAAATCTTGGCCCATCTTCAACATTATCCTGCAATTTACTTTTATAATCATCATCATCAATATCTTCCTCATACACACTTACTTTTGTCTTCCCTTTCCTATGTATTCCTTCAAGACCTGCATAATCATTTGTTGACCTTGTATACCATGTGCTTTGCTCATCAAATGTAACATCTTTGGTAACAAGAAATTGCTTTGTGGATGGACTCCACAATCTATAACCCATCTGTCTATCATCATACCCAATAAACACATACTTCTCTGCTTTGGGTTCTAGCTTATGTCTCAATTGTGAAGGAACATAAGCATATGCTAAACATCCAAATACCTTACAATGATCAAGAGTAGGTTTCTTACCACACCATGCTTCATAAGGAGTTCTTCCATCCAAAGCTTTACAAGGTAACCTATTCACACGGTATGTTGCAGTGTTGATAGCTTCTGCCCATAAGTAGTTTGGACAATTCTTTTCCTTCATCATTGCTCTTGCAAACTCTACAAGAGTTCTATTTCTTCTTTCTGCAACTCCATTTTGTTGAGGAGAGTACCTGCAAGTTACTTCTCTTTTTATACCTGCATTCCACAAATAATCATCAAACTCTTTAGAGAAATACTCTCCCCCTCCATCTGATCTCAACCTCTTGAGCTTTTGTCCTATAATCCTTTCTGCATAAGCATGATAATGCCTGAATGTCTTGAACACTTCTGATTTGTCCTTGATTACATATAAAGTAATCCATCTGGTTGCATCATCAACAAACAACACATAATATCTGGATCCATTTATGCTATAGTCCCTTGAAGGACCCCACACATCTATATGAACTAAGTCAAGCATGTTTGAATACTTGTATCCTGATTTGTTGTAAGAACTTTTGTGTGCTTTACCTAAGTGACAAGCTTCACACTTGTACACCATGTGTTGCCCTTCAATATTTGGCAAACCAAGCACCACATAATTCCTTGACATTTACTTTATGGCTCTCTCATTGAAATGACCTAGCCTTTTATGCCATAGGTCTAACTTAGACATCTTTTGACTTCCATAAGTAAATAAGGCATGTCCCACATTACCTTGGACTTTGAGAGTAAACAACCTTCCTTCCTTTTTACCTACAATGATGTTTCTATATCCCTTATCTGGATCTTGCACATAAACAACATCATTTGTGGATCTGACTTCATATCCCTTCTCCACAATTTGCCCTACACTTATCAAGTTTTTAGGAATAGTAGGAACATAAAGTACCTTGCTCAAGAGTGTACTTCCATTCTTTGTCTTCACTGATCCAATGCTCTCCACTTTATGCTTGATGTTTTCACCTATTTGAATTGTATGTCCATTCACCTTTGCTTCCATGTCAGTCATCAATGATATATTGTCACTCAGATGATTACTACATCTTGAGTCAATATAAAACACTCTTTGATCTTCTCCTACTGCTTCATGAGTTACATTTAAGATAAGATTCATATCATCGTTCTGATCTAATGCATAGTTATAATAATTATTATTGTAGGACTGCGATTGAAAACTTCTTCCACCTCCTGTAGCATATGATGTCCTACCACCTCTTCCTCTGAAGTTGCCTCTTTGGTTTCTGCCTCCTCTACCTCTTTGATTAAAACTGTGATTATTGCTTCCACCATTTTGATTGTTATACCAACAATCATTTGCCAAATGATTGGTTCTACCACAAATCCAACAAGCTTTAGTATTATCTTTGTTCTTACCTCCTCTTCCTTTACCTCTGAAATTCATCCTTCCTTTTGTAAATTTAGCTTGACTTGAGGTTCATTCATCATCAAGTGAATGTTTCCCTTTCCATTCTTTTTCTTGTCCTTGGAGTACATGGCTTGACTTGCACTCCTATCATTATCTCCCTTAATGTCCTGCTCAAAAGTTAGCATGTGTCCTAGCAATTGATTAAGATTAGGAGTAAAGTGATCAAGTGACAATTCTATGGACAATATGAAAGGCTTCCACTTCTCATCTCCTCTCAGACCTGTAAGTATTTGCCTTACCAACTTATCCTCTTCAATGTCTTCATCTACTGCTCCCAAGCTATTTGCAATATCCTTCATCCTTGCCACATAATCAGAAATTGATTGTGAGATCTTCTTCTTAAAGGTTGTAAACTCTACCCATAATGAAGACTTCCTTGACTTGGTTGTATTTTGAAAATGCTTTTCCAAAGCGTTCCACCTCGTCCTTTGTACTTCTGTAGATTATCTCCAAGAATTTATCTTTGTCCACCTTCAATTAGAAGGAACTTCAATATCTGCAGCAATCGGGACTTCCAATGCCTTTACTTCACTTGTATTGCACCTTCAGCTTTGATACCACTGTTGGAGACCTTTCAATCTCCAAATGTTTGATTTAACTTGACTTAATAACTCCTCTATATTAAGAATAAATCAAACTTTACACAAACTTCAAATTATCTTTCACATATATCAAGTAATACTTCTCTGTATAAAGTTTTCTTCATCTTCAAGAATCTGCTTCAGAAATAGACTTCAATTTCTTCATACTACTTCAAATTTAATCATTCGAATGATACTCACATACCATGCTACCTTTACGCAACTATATTGATCATTAGTTCTTCAAAAGAACGACTAGATTTCTAATTTGATCTTTTAGATCAAACCTGTGTCAAAAACTATCTTTAAGAAATGGCGACTTTGACATGGTCAACTTCTTAAGTTGATTTCTCATAGCACAAATCCCGTTTTGCTAAATGCTTTTATCCATAGCTTCTTTACCTTCTAACTTAGATTTTGAATGCTCACTCATCAAAAACTTTACACTGTGCACTGAGATCTAAGCAAAACATTGACACAAAAAGTGTGCGACTCTGAGAGATCATCTGCAGACTTTACATACACATGTTCCTATTAATCATACTCATAGCAAAAGAGGAATTAGACCATGAAACTTTGTAGATAGCTTCATTAGCTTCTAGATTAGATGTGTACAAAAGGATTTCTGATCCACATGATGAGACTGAGAGAAACCTACGAAATACTCGTCGCTATTTTCTGAAGATGACTCTCTTCACATCTATCTCTATGACACTTAGCTTCTAATGACTCTCTCATGTGTTTCTTTACAACATTGACTTATATACATATGGTTTTAGACTTATCCCGCGTCTATTACATTAGTCCTCATCATCCTAAGGATTATCTATACTCAAGTTACAAGAATTTCCAATTGTAATGTACATATGTATACAAGCTTCACTTCTGAGATATCTTTACTTCCTCAAATGACTTCTTGAACTACAATCTGATCATAGACTTGCTTCAAACTCTTTGTAATCATCAATTTTTGATTGTTGTGTTCCAACAAAATAGTTGATTCTCTTTTGCTAGCTTCAACTCTTTGCATGCATAAGAAGAGTGTTCTTGGGCATCGCAATAGACACACCTTCTTCCTCTAGTTCATTGTCTATCATTGGTCAAAGTATTTTCCAAAATTCTTTTACCATAGCTTCCTTATCTCTCAAATTATATTTTTAATGGTTAAACACAAAAAAACTTTACACGCATCACTAAGATCTAAGAAAATCATTGATCGATGAGATGTGCCATTTATGTTTCTCCATTTCAAATAATTGACATGTGAATGTTTCTATGAATCGTACACACAATATGAAAAGACTTAGAACATAAAAAATAAACCACAACTTGCTTTACTATTGAATTAGATCTGTATACAAGGATTTCTCATCCACGTGGTCATGGTGAGAGAAATGTGAATTAGACTGAGCTCTAAATCTAATGATTTCCCTCCACACATCTATGTTCACTATGGCAATGAACTCTCTAAATTTCTCATGTTTTGAATGACTTATATAACCACAAATTTGTAACTTGATCATGATTAATACATTGTTATTCACTTACTTTATTGATTTCCTAACTTATTTCTAACTAGGGTACACTAATTAGGATCCTTTGAAGTGAATATATGTATAGCCATATCTCATGTTGATAAATCTTAATTATTCTTGAAAAGTATCTACAACAAAACTTCTTTCTGCCTTAATTCATTCTCTTGCTTGAATTCATTAGTCATCATAAGCATCAATTTGTTATTGGTCTGCATGAGCAACTCCCCTCAATCACTAATTGTGATTATGGTCTCCTTCTTTATTCCTAGCATCTCTTTGAATCTCTATAATTTATGTCCATGTAGAGTCTTGGTTAGCATATCTGCAACTTGTTCTTTTCATGGCATGAAAAATAGGATTAGCTTCCAAGTAGAGTGAACTTATGTTATCATCATGTATAATTGGAGCACCTTGCTCAATTCCAAACTCATTCATATGAATTCTTTTTTTGCCTCTACTATTCCTTTATACTCCACTTTTGTGGATTACAAAGCAACAATGTGTTGCTTCTTTGAACACCATCATACTAGCTTATCTCCAATGCAGCATAAGTAGCCATGAATAGATCTTCCATCATCTGTACTGCCTCCTCAATCTGCACCAATAAGCACTTTAAGTCTAGTGGCAAAAATGAAACCATAGTACAAACCTTCATTAGAATTCCCTTTATAGCTTTACCTAATTGTCAAGCCTCACACTTGTATGTCATGTGCTGACCTTGAATATCGGGTAATCCCAGCATTGATCCATTTTTTGCCATATCCTTTATACCTCTTTCATTAAAATGACCTAACCTTTTGCATCATAGGTCCAACTCAGTCATCTTTTGATTTTCATAAGTGAACAAGGAATATACTACATTACCTTGTACTTTAAAAGTAAATTTTCTTCCTTCTTTTTGGCCTACAATAATGCTCTTATATCCTTAATTTGGATCTTCCACAAAACTCCATCATTAGTGAATCTGGCTTCATATACCTTCTCAACACTAATTAAATTATTTAGAATTGTGGGAACATAAAGTACCTTGCTTAATAGTGGTACTCCCATTCTTTTGTTTCATTGATTGAATGCTCTCCACTTTATGTTTGGTATTATCTATAGTTTGAAATGTGTGTCCATGCACCTTTTCTTCCATGTCGGTCATCAACACAATGTTGCCACTAAGATGATTGGTACACCCTGATTCAATGTAGAATAATCTTTGTGCTTCACTTATCACTTCATGTGTAGAATTCATGATCAGAGTTGCATCCCCATTTTGATCTAATGCATAATTGTAATAGGTGTTTTTGTACGATTGGTTTTGGAATCTTCATCCACCTCCTCTACCATATGTATTCCTACCACCTCTACCTCTAAAATTACCACTTTGGCTTATGCCTCCTCTAACTCTTCGATTCTAGTTCTAGTTATAATTACCACTGTTTTGAGTGTTGTGCAAACATTCATTTTCCAAGTGATTTGATTTTCCACAAGTCCAACAATCTCTACCATTTCCTTTGCTTTTTCCACCTCTTCCTTTCCCTCTGCTTTTTCCTTTACCTTTACTAAAGTTAGCTTGATTTGAGCTGCATTCTTCTTGATTTTATTGTTGTTTACCTTTAGCAATTCTTCTTGTCCTTTGAATACATAGCTTGACTTGCACTTTTCTCATTCTCACCTTTAACAAATGTTAGCATGTGTCCTAGAAATTGATTTACACAAAAATGGCCTGATGATAATTCAATTTATAATATGAAAGGTTTAGACCTTTCATCACCTCTTAATCTTGTAAGGATTTGCCTTACCAATTTATATTCTTCAATCTCTTCATCAAGTGTGTTGGGAAAGATGGATGGATGCTCCAAGAGATTGAGTAGGTACTGCTAAACTTGCTTTGTACCAGCCCTCTTTTGCTTCAGAGTTGATAACTAGACCTCCTTAGCTTTCCAATGACACCATAAAATGTCCTATGTCCTTTGGAAATTATGTGTGCAATGATTGAATCTAAACAGATAACTTTGGAAGTCACAAACTCAAGAAAACCTTCTATTTATGTCTTGACACCTGCTGGATATTTTGCTCAGTATGACCAGCACAGTAGGAATTGGAAAACTTCTGTTTAGGGGTATCTAATTAGCTTAGTAAGCTACCTATTCCAAGGGAATGATGTAAAATGATAAACTATGCTAAGAGAAATCAATTTAGCAAGTTAAGCTATACCCCGACTTTTTAGGACTATAGCAAAAAATGACCAGAGTTCACCTCGACGCATATTTCTCCAAAAGGGCTGAATAGAATGTCTTAAAACTTTGATAGCATGTAGAGTACTTCAAGCTGAATCCAACAAGCTTTGAATCACTGCATTTGGTGAAGAATTGACTGAGATATGTCCTTGACAAGTTGACAGACTTTTGAGTAGACTAACAGAGAACTCAGAGATGGACAATATGAATGTATGTATTAATGAACATTTGTATACAACTCCATTGGCATGTATATCATTGCCAAATGGTATAGAGAGGTGTGGGCTTGAGTGTAGACCTCACACACACTCAAAAATCAGTAATGCTAGGCTCGGGAGTGCTCTCTCTTACCCGTGACTTTTCATATCCATTTTTATAAGAGATGACTAAAAATTTGAATTCAAATTCAAACTTTTGGCTCCCTATGATCAAGCTCCTAAATGCTAGGAGATATTCTTTCAGTCATACAAATAATTTTTCCATGAATCCTTTTGGTAGGTGATTACAAGAGATTCCAAGTCAATTTGACTTTTACAATGAGGTAAAGTGGTAATTAACCACTAGCATATGTTCCTATGCTTCTTCATGTATGTATAGACTTCAATGCATCCTTTGAGCCAAATGTGTAAGCTTGTAATTTACACCAACAGCTCCCCCTCAAGACAAACATTTTGGCTTAAGTCTTCATCTTCAATCTTCAAGTATATCCTGCAATCCAATCATGGATTTCAACCTACAAAGTTTGGTTCCATCCAAAGCTTTAGTCAACAAATCTGCACATTGCATGTTGGTTGATACATAGGTAAGTTGAATGTCCTTGCTTATCAATTTCTCTCTCACATAATGGTAATGGACCTCTATGTGTTTAGTCCTAGCATGATAAATAGGATTAGCTGCAAGGTGAAGAGAACTTGTATTATCTCCAAAGATGATTGGAGACCTAGTAAATAAGCCCAATTCTGTATACAAAAGCTTAATCCAAATTGCTTCTTGTGTGGCATTAGCTAGTCCTCTATACTCTGCCTCTGTGGAAGACAAAGCAACAGTAGATTGCTTCTTTGAAGACCATGAAATTGGTTTGTCACCTGCAAAAGAGATATACCCAGAAGTGCTCCTCCTATCATCCTTGCATCCTGCCCAATCTGCATCTGAATAAATTTTGATATCAATATCTGAAGTGTAAGGGAAATACAAACCATGGTTCTATGTACCCTTAAGATACTTCAAGATTCTCTTGGCAGCCTCTAAGTGAGGTATCCTTGGCTTGTGCATAAATTGACTTAGCACACTAACTCTATATGCAATATCTATCCTTGTTAAGGTAGCATAGTTCAAGCTACCCACCATGCTTTGATAACCTATAATGTCCTTGACTTCATCACCTTCATGGGCACTTAGCTTTAGGTTTACCTCCATTGGAGTGCTTGCTACTTTAGCATCCTGCAAGTGAAACTTCTTCAACATATCCTGTACATATTTTTTCTGAGTGATATATATCCCTGAATTAGTGTAGACTAATTCAAGTCCCAAAAAATATTTGAATAGACCAAGATCATTGATCTTGAACTCCTTCATCATTTGACTTTTAATATATCTGATTCCATTGACATCATTACTTGTAATGATGATGTCATCAACATAAACACAAAGGTATATTACCTCTGAATTACTTCTCTTAATGAACAAAGGAGTATCTGCCTTGCTCATGACAAAACCTTGGTCTTGGAGGTATGTAGTTAACTTGTAATTACATGCCCTAGGTGCCTGCTTCAATCCATATAAAGCCTTTTTTAATTTGCAAACATATGTTACCTTCTTGGGGTCCTCATAGCCAGGAGTTTATGACATATATACCTCCTCTGAAATCCATCCATTCAAGAAAGAATTCTTGACATCCAATTGGTACATATTCCAATTTTTTAATGCAGCCACACTTACCAACACTCTGATGGTTGGCATCTTGGCCAGAGGTGAGAATGTCTCCTCATAGTCAATGCCTTGGGTTTGTGCAAAACCCTTGGCTACCAATCTGGCTTTGTACGTATTGATTGTGCCATCAGAATTTCTTTTAAGCTTATAGATCCATCTGGATCCTATTACCTTCATTGAGTCCTTCTTAGGTACTAACTCCCATGTGTCACTCTCTTTGAGAGCATCAATCTCTTCATCCATAGCTTCTTTCCATTCTGATTTGGTTATTGCTTATTCATATGATCTTGGTTCTTCATTTGACAAATCTTAAGCAAGATAAACAGAATGTTTAGTAACAAGAGATGTATCATACTCATATCTGATAGGTTTCTTGCTTTCTCTTTGTGATCTTCTAAATGGTTGAGTTGAGGATTCAGGTATGTCTTCAAGCTTCTTCATCTTCATTTTGCCTTTGGACTTCCATGCTTTGAATTCTTCAAGATTGATAGTGTCTTCATCATCTGAACTTGAGACTTCATTCTGAGTAGGTTCCTCCTTTGTAAGACTTGGAAATTCCTCTTCCAAATCATAGGGTAATTTGACCTTCCTGCATTCATTCTCATACCAAGAATCATTTTCATCAAAGAAAACATCTATGCTTACCATAAACCCCTTATTGATAGGATTATAAAACCTGTAACCTTTTTTATTTAAATCATACCCAATAAAGATGCATTTTTCAGCCTTTGGGTCTAGCTTACCTCTTATCTGAGAAGGAATGTGTACATATGCTACACATCCAAATATTTTTCAATTGTCAAGTGAAGGTCTCTTACCATGCCATGCTTCATAGGGTGTCATGCCATCAAGAGACTTAGATGGTAACCTGTTTATGAGGTAAGTGGCAGTAGAAACACTCTCTGCCCATAGATAGTTAGGTAACCTTTTCTCATTAAGCATAGATCTAGCTGTCTCAACAATTAATCTATTTCTTCTCTCAGCTACCCCATTCTGTTCAGGAGAATACCTTGTGGTTATCTCTCTTTTGATGCCTCTGTCCTGCAAGAAGTCTTCAAATTCATTGGAGAAGTACTCACCTCCTCCATCTCACCTTAGCCTCTTCAAATTCCTTCCTGTTTGATTTTCAAATAATGCAAGATACTTTTTAAAGCAATTAAATACCTCATCCTTGTGCTTCATGAAGTATAATACAGTCCATCTGCTATAATCATCAATGAAAGACACATAGTACCTTGATCCTGAGACTGAGGGGTCTTTGCTTGGTCCCCATACATCTGTGTGTACAAGCTCTAGGTAGTCTTCATGCATGTATCCTTTCTTTGAGAAGGGTAACCTGTGAGACTTCCCAAATTGACAAGCACCACACTTATAAATCATATGTTGCTTGGATACATTAGGTACCCCAAGCACACATTGGTCCCTGCACATTTGTTTCAAGGTTCTTTCTCCTATGTGCCCTAACCTTTTGTGCCAAATCTCAAGCTCTGAAAGTGTTTGATCTTTATAACTGTATAGTGCAATATTCTTTGTATCTTCCAACTCAAAAGTGAAAAGTCTACCTAATTTTTCTCCTTTAGCTATCCTCTTGAACCCATGTCTTGGATCCTCCACATATGCTCCATATGGGTTGAATCTAACCTGCAAACCTTTCCCACAATCTGACCAACACTCATCAAATTTTTGGTAATTGTTGGTACATAGAGTACCCTGCTCAACAAATTCTGATTTCCATCACAAGTCTTAACATTTCCAACTTTAACTACAGAATGCTTTGTGTCATCACCTGTTTGAACTTGATGCTTACCTTTTGGTTCCTCAAGATCAGAGAGTAATGCTACATTGCCAGCCACATGATTTGAGCATCCTGAGTCAATGTAGAATAGGTGGTCATCATTTGTACTTGATTTTGAAGTCATGTTCATGATTAGAAGAGAGTCATCTTGCTCCTCTGTATAGTTGTTGTAATCCTTCCTGGATTTGAATCCTCCTTGGTAGTTGCCATTATAATTATTGTTGTAGTTGTTGTTGTAATTATTGTTGTAGCCTTGGTGATGGTTGAATCTGCCTCTTGACTGTGAGTAGCCATCTCTTTGGTATCCTCTTCTGTGAAGAGATGGATAGGTATGTGCTTGAAGATGAAGAGGTGTTGCAAAATCCTTGATCTACACCAGCCAAATGAACTCCATGCGTATATGGTGGGCCCTTTTAGCTTGGCAATGGATGTATTAGACACCCTATGTACCTTGGAAGATCACTCTCAAAAAGATAGATCAAAACACATAAGTTGGAGTTAGCTCAGAGGTGAAAACTTGCTATTCTTGGTTCATACACCTGTTCAGTGTTTTACATAATTCTCTGAGCACAACAGCAATTAGCTTAATTCCTCTTGGGGAAGTCTAGGTAGCTTAAAGAGCTAACTTTCAAGAGTAATCTCATAAAAAATAATAAACCACACATTGAGAATGAGTTTTAACAAGTGATGACATCATCCCGATTTTCACGGGCTGCTATACTTTGAGACAAGTGAATAGAAAAATGAGCATAACTCAAAATGTAGAATCCAATGATTATGAAAATTTGTATGGTTATACTAGACAGTGAGCTGAATCCAAAAATCTTTAAATCATTGAATTTGAATAAGTAACCACTGAGAAATGGCTCTGACAAGATGAGTGAAAAAATCCGGTACTTGAGAGAGAAGTGAAGATGAACAGACCCTGTTGACTTCAAATGAACATAACTGAATATTGCAACATCCAAATGACATGAAAATTTGTGAGCATGTAGTAGACTTATAGAGATAACTTTACCAAGTTAAATCACTGAAAATGATGCACCAAGCTCAGAGAAACAATCTCTGCAATCTGACTGAGAAAACTGAGAGTAATGGCTGTGAGTAGTACACTTCACAAGAACATGGACATATGAATTTAAATGATCATGAAAATGAAAGTATATTGCTTGTAAAATACAATGGACTTACTGATACGTATGTGTGCCTTGTAATCACACCTTGATATGGCATAAAGCTCAGCTCTTGGAGGTCTTCACATAGGTCTCTCTCACCACGACTAAAACTGCCATCTATTTATAGTTGAGTTTGGGAGGCTAACTTCCCTCAATCACTCTCCAATCAATCAATGATTGATTTGATTCTCTACCTACCACAAATCACAAATTCTTGGCTCCTCTTTCCATTCTTGATCAAGTGGACTCAACCACTTAAGATTCTTTCACTTTTACATTAAGTAAACTCTTCAAAAGTTACAAGAGGTAGTTCACAAGTGAACTTTAAATAGTCTTTATTTTGAAGCTTCTTCTAAGACTTTGTGAGACTCAATCCAATACTTAGGCTTGTCATAGACTTGCTCCAATAGCTCCCCCTCAAGCCGAGTATGCTTGAGGTCTTCAATCTTCCAAGATTACCTGCAAACCAATCATAGCCTTGAATTCGCAAAGCTTTGTACCATCCAATGCTTTGGTTAGAATATCTGCACATTGTTGATGAGTGGACACATATGATATTTGAATCTCTTTGCTTAGAACCTTCTCGCGTACATAGTGATAATGAACTTCAATATGTTTAGTCCTTGCATGAAAAATAGGATTAGCAACTAAGTGAATAGAACTCATATTGTCACCAAAAATAGTTGGAGTTCCAAACTCCAATCCAAGATCTTTGAATAATTTCTTCATCCACATAGCTTCCTGAGTAGCTATGTCAAGACCTCTATATTCAGCTTCGGTAGAAGAGAGAGCAATTGTGGGTTGCTTCTTGGATGACCATGAAATAAGCTTTCAACCTGCAAAGGTAAGATAACCTGAAGTGCTCCTTCTATCTTCCTTGGAGCCAGCCCAATCTGCATCAGAAAATAGCTTCAAACCTAAATCAGATACATAAGGATAATAAAGTCCTTCATTTATGGTTCCTTTGAGATACTTGAGAATCCTTTTGGCAGCATCCATATGTGGTTTCCTTGGTGTGTGTATAAATTGACTTAGCACACGCACACTGTAACATATATCTACTCTTGTCAATGTGGCATAGTTGAGACTACCCACTAGACTTTGATATGATGTGATGTCCTCTATGAGTTCACCTTCATGTGAGCTCAATTTGTGATTGACCTCCATTGGAGTACCTGCAATCTTACAATCTTGCATCTTGAATTTTGCCAACATGTCCTTAATGTACTTTCTTTGAGTGAGAAACAAACCATGATCTTTGTAGACAACTTCCAAACCTAGGAAGTAGGTAAGTGAACCCAAATCACTTATCTTGAACTCTTCTCTCATCTGATCTTTGATCTTCTTCATACCATCTGCATCATTTCCTATCAATATAATATCATCTACATATACACATAGGTAGATGACCTCAGAGTTACTCTTTCTAGTAAAGAGTGAAGGATCTGCCTTGCTTGATTGAAAGCCTTTGTCCTACAAGAATGAAACAAGCCTGAAATTCCAAGCTCATGGAGCTTGCTTGAGACGATACAATGCTTTGTTAAGTTTACACACATAATCAGGATAAACTTGATTCTCAAAACCAGGTGGTTGTGCCATATATACCTCTTCTGTTATCCAACCATTCAAGAATGCATTCTTTACATCTAGTTGAAGTATCTTCCAATTCTTGGAAGAGGCAATACTAAGCAAAACCCTAATAGTAGGCATCTTTGCCACAGGAGAGAAAGTCTCCTCATAATCATTTCCCTGAGTTTGTGCAAAGCTTTTTGCTACAAGCCTTGCCTTATAATTGTTAATTGAACCATCAGAATTCTTCTTGAGTTTATAGACCCATCTTGAGCCTATTACCTTCATGGATGAAGACTTGGGCACCAAATCCCAAGTGTTGTTTTCCTCAAGTGCTTCAATCTCTTCCTTCATTACATGCTTCCATTCTGTTTTTGCTTTGGCCTCTTCAAATGATGATGGCTCCTCTTGGTTTATGTCCTGTGCTATGTAGATAGAATGTTTAGTTACTAATGAGGTGTCAAACCCATACCTTTCTGGTTTTTTCTTTTCCCTCATAGATCTTCTTAGGCCATGATGTGATGATTCTGCCTCATGTCCAAGTTTCTGCAATTTTGCTTTACCTTTAGACTTCCATGCTTTGATCTTTTCCATGTCTTGTTCTTCAATCTCTGGTTGTTCTCTACCAAGCTTTGGAAAATCTTCTTCAAGATCATATGGTAAATTGATCTTCCTGCATGAATCTTCATACCATGAATCTTCTTTGTTGGTAGGGTTGTATAACCTGTAGCCCTTTTGATTGTTGTCATATCCAATAAATACACACTTTTCTGCCTTTGGATCCATCTTGCCTCTAACGTGTGAAGGAACATGAGCAAAAGCAATACATCCAAAAAGTTTACAATGATCTAAGCTTGGTCTTCTTCCATTGCAAGCCTCATATGGAGTCATCCCATCAAGGGATTTTGAAGGCAACCTGTTAATCAAGTAAGTGGCTGTAGATACAGCCTCAGCCCATAGATAATTAGGCAAATGCTTTTCATTTAACATAGACCTTGCAGCTTCAACAATTGTCCTATTCCTCCTTTTTGTCACTCCATTTTTCTCAGGAGTGTACCTTGTAGTTACCTCTCTTTTGATTCCTCTTTCTTGAAGAAAAGAATCAAAATCATGGAAGAAGTATTCTCCCCCTCCATCTGACCTTAACCTTTTTAGTGATTTACCTGTTTGATTCTCCACAAGAGCCAAATATCTTTTGAAACATGAAAAAACTTCATCTTTGTGTTTCATAAAGAATAGGATAGTCCATCTGCTGCAATCATCAATAAAGGAGACATAATACCTTGATCCAGATATTGAAGCTTCCTTGCTAGGTCCCCATACATCTGTATGAACCAACTCCAAGAGATCTCCATGCATATAACCTTTCTTCATGAATGGTAACCTATGAGACTTTCCAAATTGACATGCACTACACTTATAAATCATATGTTGTTTTGACAAATTAGGAAGTCCAAGTACACTTTGGTCCCTGCAAATTTGCTTTAATGACCTTTCACCAATATGTGCTAACCTTTTGTGCCATACTTCCAATTCTGTGAGTGTCTGACTACCATAATTAAAGAGAGAAATGTTTCTAGTGTCCTGTAATTCAAATGTGAACAATCTACCTGTCTTTTCACCTTTTGCAATTCTTTTGAATCCTTGACTTGGATCTTCAACAAATGCTCCTGCTTTTGTGAACCTGACTTGCAACCCTTTCTCTACTATCTGCCCAACACTTATCAAAATTCTTTGTAATGGTAATGACATAGAGTACCTTACTGAGTAGGTTGATGTTTCCATCAGGTGCTTTGACATTGCCTATTTTCTCCACAGGATGTTTTGTATCATCTCCTGTTTGTACCTCATGCTTATTCCTTGGATCTTCTAAATCTGATAGGAGTGCCACATTTCCTGCCACATGATTTGAAAACCCTGAATCTATGTAGAAAACATGCTCATCAGATTTACCTTGTGGCATAGCCATGTTCATGATCAATAATGAATCCTCTTTGTTTGAGTCTTCTATGTAGTTATTGTAGTCTCTCCTTCCTTTGTAGCCTCCTTGATAGTTTGAATGATTGTAGTTGTTGTAGTTGCCATGGTAGTTGTTGAACCTTCCTCTTGAGTATCCATAACTTCCTCTATTGTATCCTCTGCCTCTTTGATTCTTGGAATTCCTAAAGCAATTTTCAGTTGTATGATTAGTTAATCCACAAATAGAACATGAGTTGGAGTCTTGGGATCTCCCCCTGCCTTGTCTACCTCCTCTTCCTCTACCTCTGCCATGTCTTCCTCTACCTGCATAGTTAGCTTGATATGTACCAGCTTCATCATCCACTTTCTTTGCCTTTCCTTTGTTATCTTTAGAGTTGCTTTTATCCGTGTATAAAGCTGAAGATTGATTACCTTTAGAGCTTTCTCCATTTTTGATAAGCTTTGCCTCTTGAGTAAGTAGTTGTCCAATGAGTGTGTTGAAATCAGGTACATGCATGTCCATGTACAAATCCATAGCTGTGGTGAATGCTTCCCACTTGTCATCTGCCTTCAAGCCATTGATGACCTGCCTTACAATTTGCTCTTCATCTATTACCTCTCCAATGCTTCCCAACTAATCCGCTATGTCCTTGAGCTTTGTGACAAAATCAGTCACATTTTGTTTGGGAGCCTTCTTGAGAGTTGTGAAATCTAGCCATAGTTGATGCTTCCTAGCTTTGGTACTTGAACAAAAGAAAGCTTCAAGTGCATCCCACACTTCCTGAGATGTCTTAAAACTTCTAATGTGAGGCAACAAAAAATCTGAGATAGAGTTGAGGAGATAAGACCTTGCAAGTGCATCCTTGGAGCACCATGTGCTCAATCTTTCTTGCTCTTCTTGTGTTGGTTGACTTTTGTTCCTGAAACTTGGCATAACTTCATCTCCAGCCACATAACCATATAAACTTCTACCTTGGAGATAAGCTTCCATTCTTAATGACCATGCTGAGTAGTTACCTCTATCCAATTTGTCAATTGATGAAGGAAATCCATCTGCCATGTTGTCCAACCTTGCTCTGATACCACTGTGAAGAGATGGATAGGTATGTGCTTGAAGATGAAGAGGTGTTGCAAAATCCTTGATCTACACCAGCCAAATGAACTCCAAGAGTATATGGTGGGCCCTTTTAGCTTGCCAATGGATGTATTAGACACCCTATGTACCTTGGAAGATCACTCTCAAAAAGATAGATCAAAACACATAAGTTGGAGTTAGCTCAGAGGTGAAAACTTGCTATTCTTGGTTCATACACCTGTTCAGTGTTTTACATAATTCTCTAAGCACAGCAGCAATTAGCTTAATTCCTCTTGGGGAAGTCTAGGTATCTTAAAGATCTAACTTTCAAGAGTAATCTCATCAAAAATAAAAAACCACACACTGAGAATGAGTTTTAACAAGTGATGATATCATCCCGATTTTCACAGGCTGCTACAGTTTGAGACTAGTGAGCCAAAACATGAGCATAACTCAAAATGTAGGAAACCAATGATTAGGAAAATTTGTATGGTTATACTAGACAGTGAGCTGAATCCAAAAAGCTTCAAATCATTGATTTTGGATAAGTAACCACTGAGAAATGGCTCTGACAAGATGAGTGAAAAAATCGGGTACCTGATAGAGAAGTGAAGATGAACAGACCCTATTGACTTCAAATGAACATAACTGAATATTGCAACATCCAAATGACATGAAAATTTGTGAGCATATAGTAGACTTATAGATATAACTTTACCAAGTTAAATCACTGAAAATGATGCACCAAGCTCAGAGAAACAATCTCTGCAATCTGACTGAGAAAACTGAGAGTAATGGAAGTGAGTAGTACACTTCACAAGAACATGGACATATGAACTCAAATGATCATGAAAATGAAAGTATATTGCTTGTCCAATACAATGGACTTACTGATAGATATGTGTGCCTTGTAATCACACCATGATATGGCATAAAGCTTAGCTCTTGGAGGTCTTCACATAGGTCTCTCTCACCACGACTAAAACTGCCATCTATTTATAGTTGAGTTTGGGAGGCTAACTTCCCTCAATCACTCTCCAATAAATCAATGATTGATTTGACTCTCTACCTACCACAAATCACAAATTCATGGCTCCTCTTTCCATTCTTGATCAAGTGGACTCAACTACTTAAGATTCTTTCACTTTTACATTAAGTAAACTCTTCAAAAGTTACAAGAGGTAGTGCACAAGTGAACTTTAAATAGTCTTCATTTTGAAGCTTCTTCTAAGACTTTTTGAGACTCAAGCCAATACTTAGGCTTGTCATAGACTTGCTCCAACATCTTCCTCTCTGATTCTTGTAATTCCTGAAACACTCATCTGTAGTATGATTTGATAAACCACAAATGTTGCATGGTGAGGAGTTATAAGATCTCCCCTACCTGGCTTACCTCCTCTGCCCGTTGCTCTTGAAGATCTACCTCTTCCTGCATACTTGGCTTGAGAGGTTGATCCTTCATCTTCCACCTTCTTGCTCTTGCCTTTATCTTTAGACTTCTTATCAGTGTATAGGGCAGAAGAGTTATTACCTTTGGATGTGTCTCCATTTTTTTTGAGCTTTGCTTCATGAGTAAATAGTTGTCCCATGAGGGTTGTAAGATCTGGAGTGTGCATGTCCATGTAGAGATCCATAGCTGTGGTGAAGCTTTCCCAATTGTCATCAGCCTTGATCCCATTGATCACTTGCCTTACAATTTGTTCTTCTTCAATTTCTTCTCCTATGCTTGCTAACTGGAGGAAAAATATGATGACAGGGTTTCCCAAGTCTCTTGGGATGTCTTACAATTTCTAATATGTGGCAAAAGAAAATCAGATATAGAGTTGAGTAAATAAGACCTTGCCAATGCATCCTTAGCACACCATGTGTTGAGCTTTTCATGTTCTTCCTTGGTTGGCAATCCTCTTGCTTTGAATGAGGGCAATTCCTCATCTCCTGAGATGTACCCATAGAGACTCCTTCCTTGTAAGTAGGTCTTCATCCTTAGAGACCATGCTTGATAGTTGTTCCTGTCCAATTTTTCAATAAATGAAGGAAAACCATCTCCCATTTTACCTTAGTTTGCTCTGATACCACTGTTGGGAAAGATGGATGGATGCTCCAAGAGACTGAGTAGGTACTGCTAAACCTGCTTTGTACCAGCCCTCTTTTGCTTCAGAGTTGATAACTAGACCTCCTTAGCTTTCCAATGACACCATAAAATTTCCTATGTCCTTTGGAAATGATGTGTGCAATGATTGAATCTAAACAGATAACTTTGGAAGTCACAAACTCAAGAAAACCTTCTATTTATGTCTTGACACCTGCTGGATATTTTGCTCAGTATGACCACCACAGTAGGAATCGGAAAAATTCCTTTAAGGGGTATTTAATTAGCTTAGTACGTTACCTATTCCAAGTGATATGATGTAAAATGATAAACTATGCTAAGAGAAATCAATTTAGCAAGTTAAGTTATACCCCCGACTTTTTAGGACTGTAGCAAAAAATGACCAGAGTTCACCTCGACGCAGATTACTCCAAAATGGCTGAATAGAATGTCTTTAAACTTGGACAGCATGTAGATTACTTCAAGCGGAATCCAACAAGCTTTGAATCACTGAATTTGGTGAATAATTGACTGAGATATGCCCTTGACAAGTTGACAGACTTTTGAGTAGACTAACAGAGAACTCAAAGATGGACAATATGAATGTATGTATTAATGAACATTTGTATACAACTCCATTGGCATGTATATCATTGCCAAATGGTACAGAGAGGTGTGGGCTTTAGTGTAGACCTCACACACACTCAAAAATCAGTAATGCTAGGCTCGGGAGTGCTCTCTCTTACCCGTGACTTTTCATATCCATTTTTATAAGAGATGACTAAAAATTTGAATTCAAATTCAAACTTTTGGCTCCCTATGATCAAGCTCCTAAATGCTAGGAGATATTCTTTCAATCATACAACTAATTTTTCCACGAATCCTTTTGGTAGGTGATTACATGAGATTCCAAGTCAATTTGACTTTTACAATGAGGTAAAGTGGTAATTAACCACTAGCATATGTTCCTATGCTTCTTCATGTATGTATAGACTTCAATGCATCCTTTGAGCCAAATGTGTAGGCTTGTAATTTACACCAACAAAGTGCACCTAAGCAATCTGCAATATCTTTCATATTTGTTTACGTAATTAGAAATTGATTACGAAGCTTTCTTTTTGAAGGTTGTAAATTCAGCCCATAATGAAGCCTTCTTTTCCTTGGTTGTGTTTTGGAAATGCTCCTCCAAAGCATTTCATATACTAGTTGCACTCTCTATCCCTCTGATGTGTAGCAAGAGATAATCATTAGTAGCCATGTAGATAATGCTCCTAGCTTGAGCATCTTTCTTCATCCAATTCTTCAAATCTGCATGCTCTTCCCTTGTTGGAAGAATAGGATCTTTAAATTATGGCTTGTTTTCCTCTCCTATGATGTAGGTCATCAAGCATTTTCCCTTAAAATGAGCTTCCATCCTTGTAGACCATGATGCATAGTTCTCTCTATCAAGTTTTTCTATCTGGATGCTTTCTTCCATCTCTTGACAAATGCTTATACAACAATTATGGAATGTAACTTTTTCATCAATTTTGTAACCCTTGTGATCCTTTTGAACTTCCTTTCTATCCTTCTAAATTTATTTTGAACAAATTTAGCCTTCCAATACTTTCTTCAGCTTTGATTTGAAAATCTCTACTAGTGTGGGCTTTCTCTTCAATCACTTGACTTGATATGCTTCTCTAGTTGTGATACGATTATTGGAAATCTTTTAATTCTCCAATGTCAAGCCTACCTTTATCTTATAACACCTCTATATCAAGTATATACAAGACTTTACACAAACACTTAAAATATTCCCAATTGCGAGATTGACCTCTATCTCCTTCTTCAATTCTAAACTCCAACGTTCTTCTAGAAGTCTCCTTCAAGATTCAACTTCATTACTTGTAAATATCATGAGTTTGAATTCTTCAAGATATACAAGAACCTTTGCAAGGTCCTTGTGCATCCTTAAGATTCAATAAAAACTTAATTTTACTTATCAAATCTTGATATGATCATTAAGATCAAAATCTACCTAAAAATTGATGTTCGAAAATGGCAACTTTGACATAGGTGACTTCTAACATAGATATCTTTGAGAATACAATCCGATTTACAAATTTTCTTTTTTCATAGCTTCCTTATCTCCCATCTAATATTCTTAATGCTTAAACACAAAAAAAAATTACACGTATCACTAAGATCTAAGAAAATCACTAATTAACAAGTTGTAGCATTTTTGAGTCTTCACATAAGAGAATTGACATGTGAATGTTCCTATGCAACATACACATAGTATGAAAAGATTTAAGACACAAAACTTAAACCACAACTTGGTTTACTATTGAATTAGGTTTTTTGTACAAGGATTTCTGATCCACATGGTCATCTTGAGAGAAATGTGAATTAGACGGATCTCTAAAGCTATTGATTTCCCTCGACGCATCTATCTTCACTATGGCAATGAACTCTCTAATCTTCTAATGTCTTGATTGACTTACATAGCCTCGAATTTGTAATTGGATCATGACTAATATATTTTTATTCACTTACTTTATTGATTGCCTAACTTATTTCTAACTATGGTACATTAATTAGGATCCTATGAAGTGAATATATGTACAGTCATATCTCAGGTTGATCATCTTCATTCTTCTTGACAATTATCTACAACAAAAATTCTTTTTGTCTATATCCATACTCTTTTTTTACTTCATTATTCTTTGTAAGCATTAATTTTTTATTGGTCTACACCAACATATGTGGCCACTAAAATGTATTCAAATACAAAACCTCTTACTGATGGGTTAATTGGTTGTATGAAATTGATGCCCCATTTGGCAAAAGCTTCACTTCTTATAATGAGTCTAAGGGGCATGAAATGTTTTCGAAATGGATACTTTGTTTCTTGGCACACCCTTCATTGTTTCGCATACTCTTATACATCCATGTGGTGTGGGCCACCATAATATTGTAAATAGTATAAACTTGGCCATCCTAGTAGTACCAAAATGTCATGTATCTACCCTTATGTGTGCAAATTCTAAGATGGGTGTGCACTCTAATTCATGAATGCATAATCATAGAAATTTATATTTTCCTCTTTTTTGTAATATTCCTCAAATTATCTTATAACCTTCACATTCCACATCAAGTTCTTTCTTTTTAGGTGTAATTCCTTAGGGATACTTTCCATAATGTAGGTAATGTTGGAGCAAGACAATCAACAATTGGTGATTATATGAAGCTTAGAAATGAAGATGTGAAGAAAAGATTGAAGTCCAATTTCAGGAAGTGAAGTGAAGGTTCAGGAAGAAAGATTCTTTAAACATATGTACATTAGTTTTGTAAATATTTCAAAATACTTGAAGTAATGACGAATCAATACTCATATGTATGTATATATATATATATATATATATATATATATATATATATATATATATATATATATATATATATATATATATATATATATATATATATATATATATATATATATATATATATATATATATATATATACGTGTATATGGTCGTATTAGATAAGGAAGATGAGATATAGATGAGATAGAGAAGAATAGATGATGAGTATTGTGTATATCATCCATCAGATGTATGATGAGTTGAATAGAAAGAATGTTCAGAGAATTGCACGTCGATCTTTTCTATAGTTCTCCTTCTGTGTTTGATTATATCATAAATCCTTTTGTAGACATCTAAATCCATAGTTAATCTATCTATGGTTTAAGTTTAAGAGCCTAATTGCAAACAAGCTGAGAGAATTTTGTGTAGGAACATCTATATGTGAGGAACTGTTGAGTGTCTTCTGAAACACGCGCAATCTCGATGATCAAAAAATTGATGAGTTCTCAGTGCACAGTGTAAAGTTTTACACAAACGAGGAGTCAAAATCTAAGTTGGAAGGTAAGCCATCTATGGCTAAAAGCATTCGCTTAAACGGCTTCTAGTTTGGGAGAACTATGTGTTAGAAGTTGTAGGTGTCAAAGTGGACTCTACAAGAAGGCAATTTCAGACATAGGTAGATTGTTTGGATCATTTCTCATAATCTACTTAAGCTTTTGAATTATTTTAACTTGGAGGAGGTGTGCAAACTAAGGTTCATCAAAAACTTTACACAATTGATAAGTCAATGAGTGAGTTATGTGCAGTAGACTTTCTGTGTAGTGATCTTCTTCATAGTTAGCTAAAGGTTTGACAGTTTGGTACTTGTCTTCCAAAATTAGTTGGAGTTTAAAGTTATTCTTGATATAGAGGTGGTCTAACATCAAGGATAGCTTCTTCTTTTCGAGATTAACACTCTCCATTAGTGGTATCAGAGTAGGAGTTATCAGATTGAGGAAAAGGAAGACCCCAACTGCTGTAGATATACAAATTTCAAACCTTGAAGAATCAAAAGGATAAAGTGTGAAGGAAAAATTGAAGGGAGACACACAAAGACAATCAAAAGGATCAGAAAGAGTAAACTTCGAAGCTAAGGTACATTCATTCCTTATAAGGATTAAAGATTTGATAGTACAGGTGAAGCAAGGATGGGAGATAGTCTCCAAATTGAGAAGTTGGATAGAGAGAACTATCCAGCTTGGTCTATGAGAATGGAAGCTCATCTTATGAGCAAAGACCTGATGGGATACATAACAGGAGAGGAAGAAAAGCCAGAGTTCAAAGATCCTAGTGTTTCAACTAGGGAGGAGCTTGCAGATATAAAGATTAAGCAAGGAGCATAATTTACATGGCAGTGAATGATTATTTGCTTCCTCATATCATAGGACTTGAAAGTGCAAGTGACATATGGAATGCTTTGGAAGATCATTTTCAGAATACAACCAAATCAAGGAAAGCTTCATTATGGGCAGAGTTTACTACATTCAAGAAGAAGGCTTCACATTCAATATCTGATTATGTGACAAAGATGAAAGACATTGCTGATTCTTTAGGTGCAGTTGATGAAGATATTGAAGAAGATAAGTTGCTAAGACAAATTCTCACAGGGCTAAGAGGAGATGAGAAGTGGAAGCCTTTTATATTGTCTACAGAACTTTCATTAGATCATTTCACTCCTAATTTGAATCAATTGTTAGGACATATGATAACTTTTGCGAATGATATCAAAGGAGATGTTGATAAGAGTGCAGGTCATGCAATGTATTCTAAAGACAAGAAGAAAGCTAGCAAAGGAAAGCAATAATCAGTTGAAGATGAAGGTACTTCGAGTCAAGCAAACTTTTTAAGAGGAAGAGGAAGTGGCAGAAATAGAGGAAGAGGCAGAAATAACAAAGATAATGTTAGAGCTTGTTGGATATGTGGTAAGAACAATCATCTATCTCATGATTGTTGGCATAATAATCAAAGCAATGGTAATTTTGTTGGAGCAAGTCTATGACAAGCCTAAGTATTGGCTTGAGTCCCACAAACTCATAAAAAAATCCTTAAAATGAAGACTATGTAAAGTTCACTTGTGAACTACCTCTTGTAATTTTTTGGAGAGTTTAATTAATGTAAAAGTAAGAGAATCTTAAGTGGTTGAGTCCACATGATCAAGAATGGAAAGAGGAGCCACGAATTCGTGATTTGTGGTAGGTAGAGAATCAAATCAATCATTGATTGATTGGAGAGTGATTGAGGGAAGTTAGCCTCCCCAACTCAACTATAAATAGATGGCAGTTTTAGTCGTGGTTAGAGAGACCTATGTGAAGACCTCCAAGAGCTGAGCTTTATGTCATATCAAGGTGTGATTACAAGGCACACATATGTATCAGTAAGTCATTGTATTGTACAAGCAATATACTTTCATTTTCATGATTATTTGAGTTCATCTTTCCATGTTCTTGTGAAGTGTACTACTCACTACCATTACTCTCAATTTTCTCAGTCAGTTTGCAGAGATGTTTTCTCTGAGCTTGGTGCATTATTTTCAGTGATTTAACTTGGTAAAGTTAGCTCTATAAGTCTAATATATGCTCACAAATTTTCATGTCATTTGGATGTTTCAAACTTCAGTTATGTTCATTTGAAGTCAACAGGGTCTGTTCATCTTCACTTCTCTGTCAGGTACCCGACTTTTTCACTCATCTTGTCAGAGCCATTTCTCAGTGGTTACTTATCCAAATTCAGTGATTTAAAGCTTGTTGGATTCAGCTTACTGTCTAGTATAACTATTAAAACTTTCATAATCATTGGATTCCTAAATTTTGAGTTATGATGATTTTTCAGCTCACTGGTCTATTTCTGTAGTAGCCCGTGAAAATTGGGATGATGTCATCACTTCTTAAAACTCATTCTCAGTGTGTGGTTTATTATTTTTGATGAGATTACTCTTGAAAGTTAGCTCTTTAAGTTAACTAGACTTCCCGAAGAGGAATTAGGCTAATTGCTGCTGTGCTCAGAGAATTATGTAAAACACTGGACAGGTGTATGAACCAAGAATAGCAAGTTTTCTTCTCTAAGCTAACTCCAACTTATCTGTTTTGATCTAACTTTTTGAGAGTGATCTTCCAAGGTACATAGGGTGTCTAATAGATCCATTGGCAAGCTAAAAGGGCCCACCATCTACTCCTGGAGTTCATTTGGCTGGTGTAGATCAAGGATTTTGCAACACCTCTTCATCTTCAAACACATACTTATCCATCTCTTCACATTGGTATCAGAGCAAGGTTGGACAACATGGCAGATGGATTTCCTTCATCAATTGACAAACTGGACAGAGGTAACTACTCAGCTTGGTCATTAAGGATGGAAGCTTATCTCCAAGGTAGAAGTTTATATGGTTATGTGGCTGGAGATGAAGTTATGCCAAGTTTCAGGAACAAAAGTCAACCAACACAAGAAGAGCAAGAAAGATTGAGCACATGGTGCTCCAAGGATGCACTTGCAAGGTCTTATCTCCTCAACTCTATCTCAGATTTTTTGTTGCCTCACATTAGAAGTTGTAAGACATCTCAGGAAGTGTGGGATGCACTTGAAGCTTTCTTTTTTCAAGTACCAAAGCTAGGAAGCATCAACTATGGCTGGATTTCACAACTCTCAAGAAGGCTCCCAAACAAAATGTGACTGATTTTGTCACAAAGCTCAAGGACATAGCGGATCAGTTGGGAAGCATTGGAGAGGTAATAGATGAAGAGCAAATTGTAAGGCAGGTCATCAATGGCTTGAAGGCAGATGATAAGTGGGAAGCATTCACCACAGCAATGGATTTGTACATGGACATGCATGTACCTGATTTCAACACACTCATTGGACAACTACTTACTCAAGAGGCAAAGCTTATCAAAAATGGAGAAAGCTCTAAAGGTAATCCATCTTTAGCTTTATACACGGATAAAAGCAAGTCTAAAGATAACAAAGGAAAGGCAAAGAAAGTGGATGATGAAGCTCGTACATATCAAGCTAACTATGCAGGTAGAGGAAGACATGGTAGAGGTAGAGGAAGAGGAGGTAGACAAGGCAGGGGGAGATCCCAAGACTCCAACTCATGTTCTATTTGTGGATTAACTAATCATACAACTGAAAATTGCTTTAGGAATTCCAGGAATCAAAGAGGCAGAGGATACAATAGAGGAAGTTATGGATACTCAAGAGGAAGGTTCAACAACTACCATGGCAACTACAACAACTACAATCATTCAGACTATCAAGGAGGCTACAAAGGAAGGAGAGACTACAATAACTACACAGAAGACTCAAACAAAGAGGATTCATTATTGATCATGAACATGGCTATGCCACAAGGTAAATCTGATGAGCATGTTTTCTACATAGATTCAGGTTGTTCAAATCATGTGGCAGGAAATGTGGCACTCCTATCAGATTTAGAAGATCCAAGGAATAAGCATGAGGTACAAACAGGAGATGATACAAAACATCCTGTGGAGAAAATAGGCAATGTCAAAGCACCTGATGGAAACATCAACCTACTCAGTAAGGTACTCTATGTCCCTACCATTACAAAGAATTTGATAAGTGTTGGGCAGATAGTAGAGAAAGGGTTGCAAGTCAGGTTCACAAAAGCAGGAGCATTTGTTGAAGATCCAAGTCAAGGATTCATAAGAATTGCAAAAGGTGAAAAGACAGGTAGATTGTTCACATTTGAATTACAGGACACTAGAAACATTGCTCTCTTTAATTATGGTAGTCAGACACTCACAGAATTGGAAGTATGGCACAAAAGGTTAGCACATATTGGTGAAAGGTCATTAAAGCAAATTTGCAAGGACCAAAGTGTACTTGGACTTCCTAATTTGTCAAAACAACATATGATTTATAAGTGTAGTGCATGTCAATTTGGAAAGTCTCACAGGTTACCATTCATGAAGAAAGGTTATATGCATGGACTATCCTATTCTTTATGAAACACAAAGATGAAGTTTTTTCATGTTTCAAAAGATATTTGGCTCTTGTGGAGAATCAAACAGGTAAATCACTAAAAAGGCTAAGGTCAGATGGAGGGGGAGAATACTTCTCCCATGATTTTGATTCTTTTCTTCAAGAAAGAGGAATCAAAAGAGAGGTAACTACAAGGTACACTCCTGAGCAAAATGGAGTGGCAGAAAGGAGGAATAGGACAATTGTTGAAGCTGCAAAGTCTATGTTAAATGAAAAGCATTTACCTAATTACTTATGGGCTGACGCTGTATCTACAGCCACTTACTTGATTAACAGGTTGCCTTCAAAATCCCTTGATGGGATGACTCCATATGAGGCTTGGAATGGAAGAAGACCAAGCTTAGATCATTGTAAAATTTTTGGATGTATTGCTTTTGCTCATGTTCCTGTTGGTGCAGACCAATCATCAATTGAAGGCTTGGAAGATCAAATGATGAAGGAAGAATCAATTCCTAAAGAGTGGAAGAAGATCACATTCAGAGGACAAGAGAAGTGTACACATATGTACATTAGCATAGTCATAGATGACTTAGATCATTTTGTTCAGTAAGAATTATGTACAAATTATCTATAAATACCTTGAGAAAAGTCGGGGCATGTATGAGAGCATATGTGATAATAGTCAGAAGTCAAGAATGAGGGAGATAGAAGTCATGAGATAGAGGAAAGTGAATTTGAGTTAGCTCTCATCACTCAGTTGTACTTCTTCTGAGTAAATGAAAAGTTTTGCGCCCGATGTTTCTGCGTGTTCTCCTTCTACAGTGGATCAATTGTGAAATGCTTTTGTACAAGTCTAAGTTGAGAGTTGCTTGACCTCTGTGCAAAGTTTTAGCTTCCAATTGTAATCAGGCTGAGTGAATTAAGTGTAGGAACATTCATATGTGAAGTATGTTCACTGGTTCCTAAAACAGGCGCATATTTTGAAGTCAATGTTTTAGTCATTTCTCCTAGCACAGTTTAAAGTTTTGCATGAGTGAGGGCTTAATCTTTAAGTTGGAAGATAAGCTACTTATGTCTAGAAGCATTTTGTAAAACGGGTTCTATTCAAGGAGAACCAAGTCTTAAAAGTTACAGGTGTAAAGTCGACTGTTCTGGATGACAGTTTCTGACATAGGTAACTTGAGAAGTTGATTTCTCAAGTTATACTTAATCTTTTGAAGAGATTCAACTTGGAGTAGATGCGCAATCTCTAGGAGATACTTCGTACAAAGTTTCATCAAAAACTTTACACGTTTGATAGGCCAATGTGAAGATACAGTGCAGCAGACTTTTCTGTGTTTCATCTTCTTCACAGATTTGTTAATTTTTTGATAATTAGCAAATGATCCTCTAAATTAGTAAAGTGTTTGACTTACTCTTGGTATAGAGGTGCTCTAATCACAAGAGTAAGTTGTTCTTTTGGAGATTAACATTCTCCATCAGTTCCTTCACAGGTTAGAGGCAAGATGGATCCAAAGGCAGAAAGGTGTGTATTTATTGGATATGACAACAATCAAAAGGGCTACAGGTTATACAACCCTACCAACAAAGGATTCTTGGTAAGCAGAGATGTAGTTTTTGATGAGAACAATTCATGGTATGAAGATTCATGCAGGAAGATCAATTTACCATATGATCTTGAAGAAGATTTTCCAAAGCTTGGTAGAGAACAATCAAAGATTGAAGAACAAGACACCTCAGAGGATGATGAAGAATCTCACATGGAAAAGATCAAAGCATGGAAATCTAAAGGTAAAGCAAAATTGCAGGAACTTGGACATGAGGCAGAATCATCACATCATGGCCTAAGAAGATCTATGAGGGAAAAGAAAAAACCAGAAAGGTATGGGTTTGACACCTCATTAGTAACTAAACATTCTATCTACATAGCACAGGACATAAACCAAGAGGAGCCATCATCATTCGAAGAGGCCAAAGCAAAAATAGAATGGAAGCATGCAATGAAGGAAGAGATTGAAGCACTTGAGGAAAACAACACTTGGGATTTAGTGCCCAAGACTTCATCCATGAAGGTAATAGGCTCAAGATGGGTCTATAAACTCAAGAAGAATTTTGATGGTTCAATTAACAGGTATAAGGCAAGGCTTGTGGCAAAAGGCTTTGCACAAACTCAGGGAATTGATTATGAGGAGACTTTCTCTCCTGTGGCAAAGATGCCTACTATTAGGGTTTTGCTTAGTATTGCCTCTTCCAAGAATTGGAAGATACTTCAACTAGATGTAAAGAATGCATACTTGAATGGTTGGATAACAGAAGAGGTATATATGGCACAACCACCTGGTTTTGAGAATCAAGTTTATCCTGATTATGTGTGTAAACTTAACAAAGCATTGTATGGTCTCAAGCAAGCTCTAAGAGCTTGGAATTTCACGCTTGTTTCATTCTTGCAGGACAAAGGCTTTCAACCAAGCAAGGCAGATCCTTCACTCTTTATTAAAAAGAGTAATTCTGAGGTCATCTACCTATGTGTATATGTAGATGATATTATATTGACAGGAAATGATGCAGATGGTATGAAGAAGATCAAAGATCAGATGAGAGAAGAGTTCAAGATAAGTGATTTGGGTTCACTTACCTACTTCCTAGGTTTGGAAGTTGTCTACAAAGATCATGGTTTGTTTCTCACTCAAAGGAAGTACATTAAGGACATGTTGGCAAAATTCAAGATGCAAGATTGTAAGATTGCAGGTACTCCAATGGAGGTCAATCACAAATTGAGCTCACATGAAGGTGAACTCATAGAGGACATCACATCATATCAAAGTCTAGTGGGTAGTCTCAATTATGCCACCTTGACAAGAGTAGATATATGTTACAGTGTGAGTGTGCTAAGTCAATTTATGCACACACCAAGGAAACCACATATGGATGCTGCCAAAAGGATTCTCAAGTATCTCAAAGGAACCATAAATGAAGGACTTTATTATCCTTATGTATCTGATTTAGGTTTGCAGCTATTTTCTGATGCAGATTGGGCTGGCTCCAAGGAAGATAGAAGGAGCACTTCAGGTTATCTTACCTTTGCAGGTTCAAAGCTTATTTCATGGTCATCCAAGAAGCAACCCACAGTTGCTCTCTCTTCTACTGAAGCTGAATATAGAGGTCTTGCCATAGCTACACAAGAAGCTATGTGGATGAAGACATTATTCAAAGATCTTGGATTGGAGTTTGGAACTCCAACTATTTTTGGTGACAATATGAGTTCTATTCATTTGGCTGCTAATCCTATTTTTCATGCAAGGACTAAACATATTGAAGTTCATTATCACTATGTACGAGAGAAGATTCTAAGCAAAGAGATTCAAATATCATATGTGTCTACTCATCAACAATGTGCAGATATTCTAACCAAAGCATTGGATGGTACAAAGCTTTGCGAATTCAAGGCTATGATAGGTTTGCAGGTAATCTTGGAAGATTGAAGACCTCAAGCATACTTGGCTTGAGGGGGAGCTGTTGGAGCAAGTCTATGACAAGCCTAAGTATTGGTTTGAGTCCCACAAAGTCATAAAAAAAAGCCTTAAAATGAAGACTATGTAAAGTTCACTTGTGAACTACCTCTTGTAATTTTTTGGAGAGTTTACTTAATGTAAAAGTAAGAGAATCTTAAGTGGTTGAGTCCACATGATCAAGAATGGAAAGAGGAGCCACGAATTCCTGATTTGTGGTAGGTAGAGAATCAAATCAATCATTGATTGATTGGAGAGTGATTGAGGGAAGTTAGCCTCCCAAACTCAACTATAAATAGATGGCAGTTTTAGTCGTGGTTAGAGAGACCTATGTGAAGACCTCCAAGAGCTGAGCTTTATGCCATATCAAGGTGTGATTACAAGGCACACATATGTATCAGTAAGTCATTGTATTGTACAAGCAATATACTTTCATTTTCATGATTATTTGAGTTCATCTTTCCATGTTCTTGTGAAGTGTACTACTCACTGCCATTACTCTCAGTTTTCTCAGTCAGCTTGCAGAGATGTTTTCTCTGCGCTTGGTGCATCATTTTCAGTGATTTTACTTGGTAAAGTTAGCTCTATAAGTCTACTATATGCTCACAAATTTTCATGTCATTTGGATGTTGCAATCTTCAGTTATGTTCATTTGAAGTCAACAGGGTCTGTTCATCTTCACTTCTCTGTCAGGTACCCGACTTTTTCACTCATCTTGTCAGAGCCATTTCTCAGTGGTTACTTATTCAAATTCAGTGATTGAAAGCTTGTTGGATTCAGCTTATTGTATTGTATAACCATACAAATTTTCATAATCATTGGATTCCTAAATTTTGAGTTATGTTGATTTTTCAACTCACTGGTCTATTTCTGTAGCAGCCCGTGAAAATCGGGATGATGTCATCACTTGTTAAAACTCATTCTCAGTGTGTGGTTTATTATTTTTGATGAGATTACTCTGAAAGTTAGATCTTTAAGTTAACTAGACTTCCCCAAGAGGAATTAAGCTAATTGCTGCTGTGCTCAGAGAATTATGTAAAACACTGGACAGGTGTATGAACCAAGAATAGCAAGTTTTCTTCTCAGAGCTAACTCCAACTTATCTGTTTTGATCTATCTTTTTGAGAGTGATCTTCCAAGGTACATAGGGTGTCTAATACATCCATTGGCAAGCTAAAAGGGTCCACCATCTACTCCTGGAGTTCATTTGGCTGGTGTAGATCAAGGATTTTGCAACACCTCTTCATCTTCAAACACATACTTATCCATCTCTTCACAAATTTTAATCAGAACTTTAATCAAAGAGGAAGAGGTGGCAGATATGAGAGAGGAAACTTCAGAGGTAGAGGTGGTAGGAATTCTTTTGGAAGAAGTGGAGGAAGAAACTTCCAAAATCAATCCTATAATAACACCTACTACAATTATGCATCAGATCAGAAAGAAGATTCAACTCTTATTATGAATGCAACATGTGAAGCCTCACATGAAGACATGAGAGTATTTTATATTGACTCAGGGTGTGGAAACATTGCTTTGATGACTGATCTAGATCATAAGGCAATCAATCACACAGTTCAAATAGGTGACAATTTTCAAGATCAATGATGAAGGAGAAAAATTGTCCTAATTATTTGTGGGCTGAGGCTGTAAACACAGCCACATATTTGGTCAATTGGTTACCATGTAAAGCCTTGAAGGTTATGACACCATATGAACCTTGGTGGGGTAAGGACCTACATTGGATCATTATAAAATATTTGGATGTTGGGCATATGCATATGTGCCATCTCAATTGAGGCATAAATTGGAACCTAAAGCAGAGAAGTATGTATTCATTGGCTATGATGACAAGCAGATGGGTTATAGGTTCTGGAGGCCACAAAGCAATTCCTTGCATCTAAGGATGTTACATTTGATGACCAAGGTACTTAGCATGCAAGTACACTTAATGTTCATGCAGGTGATGAAGATATTCTAAATCATAAGAAAGGTAAAGCATGATGAAGCCAAAGGGAAGAAGAATTGGGAAAAAGCTATGCGGGAAGAATATGATGCATTAATGGAAAATGAGACATGGGATTTGGTTCCTAAACCAAATAGTCAGAAGATCATTGGATGTAGATGGGTTTACAAAACAAAAAGGTTTGTAGATGGAAGTGTATCTAGATACAAAGTCAGGCTTGTTGTAAAGGGATATGCACAGGCATATGGTGTGGACTATGATGAAACTTATAGTCCTGTTGCAAAGATGACACCCATAAGGACTCTCATAGCAATTGCTGCTTGTAAAGGTTGGAAATTATCTCAATTAGATGTGAAGAATGCATTTTTGAATGGTTATATTTCAGATGAAGTCTACATGGAACAACCAGATGGTTTCAAAGATCAAATGTATCCAAATCATGTGTGTAAGCTCAAGAGAGCTTTGTATGGTTTGAAGCAGGCCCCTAGGGCATGGAATTATAGGCTTGTAAAGTTCTTGAAGGAACTTGGATTTCAAGCATCAAAGGCAGATAGTAGCTTGCTAGTCAAAGCAAGTGAGGATGGATTTATTTATATTTGTGTTTATGTTGATGACATAATACTTACAGGAACAGATGACAAAGGTATACACATGATTAAGAAGCAGATGGAGAAAGAGTTCAAAATCAGTGATTTGGGAAATTCTTCATTCTTTTTGGGAATGGAGATTTCATCAGCTTGATTTATGCTACATTAACAAGGCCTGATTTATCATATGCAGTTGGATTTCTATCTCAATTCATGCATTGTCCTATAATGGAACATTGGATCAAGACAAAGAGTACTTAGGTACATCAAGGGCACACTTAAAGAAGGTTTGTACTATGGATTTACTTCAGATGCAAGAGTCAAAATATACAATGATGCAGATTGAGCAGGTAATTGTGATGATAGAAGATCAACACATGGATACTAGTGTTATGTGGGAGATAAGCTAATTTCATGGTGCTCTAAGAAGCAACATACAGTTGCTTTATCATCTACAGAAATAGAGTACAAAGGCATGGTAGAAGCTGCAAAGGAAGTAATATGGTTAAAGACTCTTATGAAGAGTTTTGATATTGTTCAAAGTACTCCTATCATTTGTGGAGACAATATGAGTTCTTTATATTTGGCAGAAAATCCTGTATTTCATGCTAGAACTAAACATATTGAGATTCAGTATCATTTTTTGAGAGAGAAGGTTGTTGATAAAGAAATAGAAGTTATGCATACTCCTACAAAAGATCAACTTGCAGATATGATGGCAAAGAGTTTGGACAGACCAAAGTTGGAGAGGTTAAAAGATATGGCAGGCATAAAGAAGATGCACGTAATCACAATTGATGATTGAGGGGGAGTTGTTGGAACAAGACAATCAGCAATTGGTGATTATATGAAGCTTAGAAATGAAGATGTGAAGAAAAGATTGAAGTCAAATTTCATGAAGTGAAGTGAAGGTTCAGGAAGAAAGATTCTTTAAACATATGTACATTAGTTTTGTAAATATTTCAAAATACTTGAAGTAATGACAAATCAATAATCATATATATATATATATATATATATATATATATATATATATATATATATATATATATATATATATATATATATATATATATGGTCGTATTAGATAAGGAAGATGAGATATAGATGAGATAGAGAAGAATAGATGATGAGTATTGTGTATATCATCCATCAGATGTATGATGAGTTGAATAGAAAGAATGTTCAGAGAATTGCGCATCGATCTTTTCTATAGTTCTCCTTCTGTTTTTTATTATATCAAAAATCCTTTTGTAGACATCTAAATCCATAGTCAATCTATCTATGGTTTAATTTTAAGAGACTAATTGCAAACAAGATGAGAGGATTTTATGTAGCAACATCTATATGTGAGGAACTATTGAGTGTCTTCTGAAACAGCCACAATCTCGATGATCAAAGAATTGATCAGTTCTCGGTGCACAGTGTAAAGTTTTACACAAATGGGGAGTTGAAATCTAAGTTGGAAGGTAAGCCATCTATGGCTAAAAGCATTCGCTTAAACTGGTTCTAATTTGGGAGAACTATGTGTTAGAAGTTGCAGGTGTCAAAGTCGACTCTACAAGAAGGCAGTTTCAGACATAGGTAGATTGTTTGGATCATTTCTCATAATCTACTTAATCTTTTGAAGTATTTTAACTTGGAGGAGGTGCGTAAACTTTAGGCAACACATTCTACAAAGTTTCATAAAAAACTTTACACAATTGGTAAGTCAATGAGTGAGTTATGTGCAGCAAACTTTCTGTCTAGTCATCTTCTTCACAGTTAGCTAAAGTTTTGACAGTTTGGTACTTGTCTTCCAAAATTAGTTAGAGTTTAAAGTTATTCTTGATATAGAGGTGGTCTAACATCAAGGATAGCTTGTTCTTTTGGAGATTAACACTCTCCATCAGGTAATTCACAATTAGCTTACTCCATTTTGATGGAGTGGTCACTTGATATAGTGTAGCATGGTCTACAAGTTGAACTAGTTCGCAATGTGCATAATCTTTAATCTGGCCATGAACACCCTTTTCCATGTTAGGCTAGCTAACCCAATCTTGTTTTAGGTTTTTTAATGTTTTATCCTTGAGTGATGTTAATCCAAAAAACTCTTATGAGACTTATTTACATGGCTTTACTATTCTACTTCATGAACACAACACAATAAGACACCTTGATTATCATGAACATACAAGATTTGTGCAATGATGTGAGATCTTGTTGTCTCATGTAGTGACTTAGCTTATTATCACTAATCTCATGATGAGGTCCATAAGTGAGTAATGGAACTATCTTTTTTGTCCGCTTGGGAACTACTTCCAAATTGAAAAGGTAAGCATCGGGCAAGTCATCTGCAATGCCCATAGGTGATTCACCATTGGTTAAGCATGACAAATGATCTACTCTTACATGACTATTTCGTTTTTTACTACTATCTCAAAGACAAATTCCATTGGTAATAGGAACCAATGCACTAACCATCTTGTAGCACAACACTTGTTCTCTAGGTTAAGCAAGGCCTAGTGATCACAAAGAACTTGAATTTAATGGCCAATAGACAATGATAAAATTTCCTCTCTCTATTCACTATTCTTAAACCCTCTTGTTTTTTGGTAGTGTAATCTCTCTTTCACATTCAACTCTCTAATAGTGTTGGCAATTGGGAAATCAATGTTGCCCTCAGGTGCATGTTTTGTTAGAATACATCCTAAATCTGAGGCATCTACATGAACATGGAGTGGTTGACTCCAATCTCGTGCTTTCAATATGGGAGTAGTGCTCAACTATTTTTTGAGCTCTAGAAATGATGCTTCATATTTGTTATGCCTTTCAAAGTGCATGAGAAATCAATAAAGTGTTTTGGTCATAATTACAAAAATGTGGATGAATTTTTTGTAATATCAGTAATGCCTCATGAATGATTGAACTATGGAGAATGACTTCTCCTTTGTGCAACAAAAACGTGTAGTGAACCCTTATATGTCCAGCACTTAGACAAATAGCTGCACCTTAGATAGCTTGCTCTCTCAATAAAAAACTCAAATGGACATGTGCCTTTAGCCACTCAAAGAAGAGAAAGATATATTTATAACAAGATATAAATAACTTAATTTGGACAAGTTTTGATTAAGAAACGCAATTGACGAAGATGAACTACTTGTCCACCCAAGTATGCTAAGGAATGGAACTTCACTCTTGGACTGATAACTCCCTCAATATATATTGTTTAAGGAATATGTTTGAGACGCAAAGATTACACACAAATTTCTTTCCAACAAGCTAAAAATAAAGTAATTTGGATGAGTTTTGGTTAGGAAACTCCAATGAGCAAAATAGACCACCTACACACACAACTATACTAAAAAACTAGACTTCACTATATGCTAGATATCTCATAGAATATAAATCATTTAAATGATATATTTGGGACAGAACAAATGTATGCAAAGAGCTTTCCAATAAGCTAAAAAACAAGCAATTTGGATATGTTTTGGTTAGGGAACTAACCGACCAAAATAGACTACTTGTCTACATAGGTATGGTAAAAAACTAGACTTCACTCTTTGACTAATATCTCATAGAACATATATGCTTCGATGGAGAGATTTGAGGTAGAGAAAACATAAAAGATAAGCTTTCCAATAAGTGTTTAAATTCAAGGAATAATTCATTTACATGGAGATATGAGCTTCACAATAGAGCTATGTACAAAATGATGTGCGGCAAGAAGGAGTCTATGCGAAGACAAAATGACAAATTGACTAGATCCTACTATTCGGAGATCTTGCCTCTTTCTCTCTTTGTTTAGAACATGCTCCCATGCCATTTTTATAACCAATGAGCATGTGAAGAATTTTGTGCCTCCTTCTTAACTCACCACTTTCATTTGATTGCCCACTACATGCCACTTACTACAAGGCAGATATTGTATCTTTTACTCATCATGAATTTTGACTAGAATTTTTTTTTCTTTTTTTCTTTTCTTTTCTTTTCCTTTATCTTCATATTTGGTAAATTTATCCAAGAATATATCTTGCAAAAATGAGCTTGTACATTTATCTTCAACACTCCCCCTCAAGCTCATTTGGGAGTTATCTTCAACCATGTCCTACAAATTTATCACATCCTTGAAATCTTTGAGTTTCAAAGCATCCAAGAACTTTGTAAACATATCTGCAACCTGCTCTTTGGTTCTAATGAACTTTATCTCCACATCTTTGCTCAATACCTTCTCCCTTACATAATGGTAGTGGACCTCTATGTGCTTGCTCCTTGCATGAAACATAGAATTGCTTGCCAAGTAAATACTTGACATGTTATCATTGTATATAGGGATGGTTCCAACTTGCACTTCAAGACTAGCCAAAAGCTTTTTAATCCGATTGCTTCACATGTGGAAAATGTTAATCCTCTATATTCAGCCTCCATGGATGAAAGTGCAACAGTAGGTTGCTTCTTTGAGCTCCATGTGATAGGTTTGCTTCCTATCCTGCCCAATCAGCATCGTTAAAGCCTTTGACTTGCAATTCCTCATCAAACTTGTAAAACAAAGCATGATTAATTGTATGCTTTATGTATCTCAACACTCTCTTGGCTGAATTTAAATGTTCACTTATCGGGGCTTGCATAAACTGAGAAAGTACACCAAAAACATAAGATAAATGATGTCTTGTAATGTTTGCATAGATTAATGATCCTACAATGCTTCTATATGTCATTACATCTTCCAATAGATCTCCATCATTTGAGCAAATCTTTGTATTTGTGTCCATGGGTTGAGTGAGTGGTTTGCATTCACTCATTCCAAATCTGAAAAGAACATCAAACAAGTACTTCCTTTGCATCAAGTAGATGCCACTCTTTCCATAAACAACTTCAATTCCTAAAACATATTTCAGCTCTTTAAGGTATGAAATTTTAAACTCCTTACCAAGATTCCTTTTGATATCTTTAATCCTTGTAACGTTTTTTCCTATTATGATGAGGTCATCGACATATATGCAAATATATACCTCTATATTTTCTTCCTTCTTCATGTACAATGAAGGATCTAGACTACTTGGCTTGTATCCACACTTAGTTAGATATTCCACCAATCTCTAATTCCATGCTCTTGGTGCTTGCATCAAGCCATAAAGTGCCTTTTTCAACCTGCAAACAAAATATGTATGGTTTTCATCTTCAAATCCAATCGGTTGTCTCATGTATACCTCTTCTTGTAGTTCTCCATTGAGAAAAGCATTTTTTATGTTGAGTTGATATAATGGCCATCTCCTTGAAGCAGAAATTGCTATTAATGTTTTGATTGTTCCCATCTTTGCAAGAGGGCTGAAAACTTCATCATAATCTATGCCTTGTGTTTGTAAAAATCCTTTGGAAACTAATCTAGCTTTATATCTATCTAGTGAACCATTAGCATTCCTCTTTACTTTAAACACCCATTTGTTTGGAACAATCTTCATACCTTTTTTCTTTGGCACTAGTTCCCATGTGATTATCTTTGAGAGCTTTGATCTCCTCTTTCATAGCTTGCTTCCATTCCTTTTGTGTGAAAGCTTCTTTATATGTATCAAGCTCTTTGTCTTTGATAACATGCATCATGTATGCAAAATGTTTCACCATGAAACTATCATAACTCAGCCTTTGAGTTGGATACCTTGTCCTTGAAGATCTTCTTTCATTGCCTTTAGAAAGTTGCTTCTTTAACCTATTCAGCTTTACCTTCAGAGTGATTACCTCTTCATATTCTTCTTCCCTTGCATCTATCTCAATGTTTGGAGTAGCACTTGCTTCTTCAGCTCTACTATGAGCTGAATTTGGAGACAAAGAATGACTCCCCCTCCATGTTGAACATTCTTCGTTTGATATAGATGCCTTTGGACTTGAAACCTTTGTGCTTGATTGTTGAGCTTCTCTTTGATTTGCTCTTGCATAATCATCACAATCTTCTTCAAGAATCTTTTCCTTTCCTTTATCTTCATACCATGGTCTTAGTTCATCAAAGAATACATCTCGTGAGACTCTTGCTTCCTTTGTTTTAGGGTTGTAACACTTGTATCCTTTTTGCTCCATTGAGTAGCCGATGAAAATGTAGTTTTTTTACCTTGGTTCCATCTTTGTTCTAACTTCTTGTGGAATGTGGACAAAGTAAACACATCCAAACACTTTGAGGTGTGTAAGATCAGGTTTCTTATCGGAATATACCTCCTTTTGAGTCAAGTGATGTATTCTCGATGTTGTGCACCTATTCATCAAGTAAATTGTGGTTGTGGGAGCTTCTGCCCAATAGTACAATGGTACCTTCATCTCGTTGAGCATGCATCTTGCAATTTCACCAATTTGCCTATTTTTCCTCTCAACTACTCCATTTTTTTGTGGTGTATACCTGCAAGTAAACTGCCTTTTGATCCCATTCTCTTGTAGAAAATCTGAAAATTCTTTGGAGAAGTATTCTCCTCCACCATCGGACCTTAAGGTTTTGATAGACCTTCCTATTTCTTTTTCAACTTCAACTTTGGATCTTTTGAATATAGAAAACACCTCTGATTTTTCTTTCATACAAAAGAACCATACCTTTCTTGAGTGATCATCAATGAAGGTGACAAAAAATCTATTACTAGCCATTGATGCCTCTTGGGTTGGTCCCCATACATTGGTATGTGTCAAGTCCAAGACATTTGGGGCCACATAATTGCTCCTCTTGAATGGCTGCCTCATTTCCTTTCCTAGTTGACAAGCTTCACATAACTCATGTAGTCCAGTGCAGTTAAATTTTGGAAGACCTCTTACCACTTCATGTTTGCTCATGTCCTTCAGCTTTGGAATGTTGACGTGTCCTATTCTTTTGTGCCATAAGTCTAGCTCTAAAATCTTCTTGTTCCCATATTGAATGTACATGACCTATCCATCTAGATGTTGGATGTCCAAAGTGAACATCCTTCCTTATCTTCGACCTCGAGCAATGACCTTGAAGCCTTTCTTTGGATTCTTTATGAAGCACCCATTCTCATTGAATATGACATGATAACCCTTCTCTACCATTTTTCCAACTAAAATCAAGTTCTTTGAAATTGTAGGAACATGAAGAACATTAGATAGTACCTTTGCTCTACTTGTATCTCCAAGCCTTATATCTCCAATATGTTCAATCATGTGTTGAGTATTATCACCTGTTTCAATACATCCTTTTCCACTTGGTACCTATAGATTAGTGAACAAACTTCCTTGGCATGACGTATGCTTACTACAAGCTAAATCAATATACCATTTTTTGTCATCTTCACAACAGCTTCTATACTCATGTCTCATTGCAAGTGGTGTGTCCTTGCTTCCTTCACTTGAGGTGCTTGCATAGTTTCTTTGGCTCCTTTGATTGCCTCCATGTGGTCTTCCATTCTTTAGTAAACAATCACTAGCACAATGTCCTACTTTACCACAATGATAGCATGTTATACCTTTATGAGAATTGTAGGAGCCTCAACCTCTTCCTCTACTTCTACCTCGACCTCTTCCTTTTCCTCTTGAGCCTCCTCTTGAGTTCCTTCTTTTACCTCGACCTTCATATAACATTTGGTTGTCGATGTCCTTTCCTTTGGGGCCACCAAAGCTAAGCTATGCAGTGACAAGATGAGGGATTAGTTGTTGAAAACTTGGATATGCATCTTTCAAGTTAATGGAAGTTATAAAAGGCTTCCATCTTTTATTTTCTCTCAATGCATTGAGAGTATAACACACAAGATCTTCCTCTTCAACCGTTGTTCCAATAGAAGCTAAAGCATTATTTAGCTCCTTAATCTTCAAAGTATATTTAGCTATGGATTGACTCGAACTTTTCTTGATTGTGATCAACTTGTTCTTGAGTTGAAGTTTCCTAGCTTTGGTATTTGTTGAATACATCCATTCAAGAGCTTCCAAAGCATCCTCAGCTTTCTCTAGATGTTGAATATGCCCTACCATGGCATTAGTAATGACTTGTGAAATGAGGAACATGACTCTCCTATTCCTCTCTTACCATTCGTTTGCTTGCCTCCTTTGGACTTTGGTGGCCGTAGCTTGATTGATTTGAGGTTGAGCATCAGTGCCACTCACAATACCCCACAAGCCTTTGCCCATTAGGTAAGTGGTCATTCTAAACTTCCACACGGGATAGTTATCCTTATCTAATTTCTCTACCTGTTGACCCAAGTTAGCCATTGAGACTATAAAAAACTTTGAGACTTACCTCGAATAGTCATATTCTCCTTTGCTCTTACGTTTGTGAAGCTCCCCCTTGTTTTGTAGCTACTCTTTGGCTTTGCTTTAACTCAAACTCTATTTATGAAGCTTCAGCACCAAGCTTGCTCTGATACCAACTATGGAGAATGAGTTCTCCTATGCGCAAGGAAAATGTGTAGTGAACCCTTGTATGTCCAACACTTGGACAAATAGTTGCACCTTAGATAGCTTGATTCTCTCAATACAAAACTCAAATGGACATGTGCATTTATTCAATTAAAGTAGACAAAGAGAGATTTATAACAAGCTATAAATAACTTAATTTGGACAAGTTTTGATTAGGAAAAACAACTCACAAAGATGAACTACCTATCCACACAAGTATGTTGAAGAATTGAACTTCACTCTCAGACTAATACCTAAATATATAATCCTTGAGGAAGATATTTGAGATAGACAAAGTAAACAGAAATGGATTTCCAAGAATCTATAAATCAAGTAATCTGGATGTTTTGGTTAGGAAACTCTACTAACCAAAGTAGACCAACTGCACACATAAGTATACTAAAAAACTATACTTCACTCTTTGATAGATATCTCACAGAATATAAATTCTTTGAATGATATATTTGGAACACACAAATTCTATGCATGTATATGTATATGTATATGTATGTGTATGTGTATGTGTATGTGTATGTGTATGTGTATGTGTATGTGTATGTGTATGTGTATGTGTATGTGTATGTGTATGTGTATGTGTATGTGTATGTGTATGTGTATGTGTATGTGTATGTGTATGTGTATGTGTATGTGTATGTGTATGTGTATGTGTATGTGTATGTGTATGTGTATGTGTATGTGTATGTGTATGTGTATGTGTATGTGTATGTGTATGTGTATGTGTATGTGTATGTGTATGTGTATGTGTATGTGTATGTGTATGTGTATGTGTATGTGTATGTGTATGTGTATGTGTATGTGTATGTGTATGTGTATGTGTATGTGTATGTGTATGTGTATGTGTTATGTGTATGTGTATGTGTATGTGTATGTGTATGTGTATGTGTATGTGTATGTGTATGTGTATGTGTATGTGTATGTGTATGTGTATGTGTATGTGTATGTGTATGTGTATGTGTATGTGTATGTGTATGTGTATGTGTATGTGTATGTGTATGTGTATGTGTATGTGTATGTGTATGTGTATGTGTATGTGTATGTGTATGTGTATGTGTATGTGTATGTGTATGTGTATGTGTATGTGTATGTGTATGTGTATGTGTATGTGTATGTGTATGTGTATGTGTATGTGTATGTGTATGTGTATGTGTATGTGTATGTGTATGTGTATGTGTATGTGTATGTGTATGTGTATGTGTATGTGTATGTGTATGTGTATGTGTATGTGTATGTGTATGTGTATGTGTATGTGTATGTGTATGTGTATGTGTATGTGTATGTGTATGTGTATGTGTATGTGTATGTGTATGTGTATGTGTATGTGTATGTGTATGTGTATGTGTATGTGTATGTGTATGTGTATGTGTATGTGTATGTGTATGTGTATGTGTATGTGTATGTGTATGTGTATGTGTATGTGTATGTGTATGTGTATGTGTATGTGTATGTGTATGTGTATGTGTATGTGTATGTGTATGTGTATGTGTATGTGTATGTGTATGTGTATGTGTATGTGTATGTGTATGTGTATGTGTATGTGTATGTGTATGTGTATGTGTATGTGTATGTGTATGTGTATGTGTATGTGTATGTGTATGTGTATGTGTATGTGTATGTGTATGTGTATGTGTATGTGTATGTGTATGTGTATGTGTATGTGTATGTGTATGTGTATGTGTATGTGTATGTGTATGTGTATGTGTATGTGTATGTGTATGTGTATGTGTATGTGTATGTGTATGTGTATGTGTATGTGTATGTGTATGTGTATGTGTATGTGTATGTGTATGTGTATGTGTATGTGTATGTGTATGTGTATGTGTATGTGTATGTGTATGTGTATGTGTATGTGTATGTGTATGTGTATGTGTATGTGTATGTGTATGTGTATGTGTATGTGTATGTGTATGTGTATGTGTATGTGTATGTGTATGTGTATGTGTATGTGTATGTGTATGTGTATGTGTATGTGTATGTGTATTGTTGGAGAACACTCACTAATTGGACATATATTTGAAGGTCAAATCTTAGGAAGAAAACACCATGCCTATGTGAAGGGACAAATTCACAAGTGTATCATATTTGTAAAGTTAGTTCACTTTAGTTCTAGAAGTTTTTTAAAATCACGAGAATACGAAAATCTATATAAGTTAGTTTGTATCAACTGACGCAGAGAGAGAGTGAGAGAGAAGAAGTAGAAGAAGGAGTTCATTTTATACGACTGAGTATAGTCGGGCTTCTCTGAGTGAGAAAACATCTGTAAAACTTCTGAGTTTTCATAGCTATGAGAAAGAACTGAGTAAAGTTCTGTGTATGAGTCTCTCTCCATCATCTCCATGCTTGCCTACTGTGTGATGAATTCAAAAGTTCAAGTTTTCTGAGCAATTCGATGCCTGGCATCGAATCTTGGCTGATAAGTCATTATTTCCATTCTCTTTGTGTTAACTGTTGTTGAATCTTTTAAAAACATGAAGTTTGTGGAGCAACTCGATGCGTGGCATCGAGTTTCAGCATAAAGTGGATGCCCGGCATCGACTTCTAGCATACAAGTGGTCTTCTTCATGTGTGTGTAAAAGAGAGTATTTCTGGTGCAGAAAAAGGGCCTAAAAAAGCTCAAAATTGATGCCCGGCATCGACCTTGACTGAAATTCGATGCTAGGCATCGAATTTTTTATTTTTAGACACCCAGGAATACTAAAACAAGAAAAATTTCTAGTTTTGGAAGGTCATACAGGGTCATCTTGTGAGGGCCATAACTTGAGTTCTAGAGATCCGTTTGATGCATATGATAGCTTGTTGGAAAGCTCTACTCTTCTAGTTTTAGCTTATAAAGTTTCATGGAGAAATAATACTTAAACTAGGAGAAATTAGCAAAATACTGAAGGTATGTAATTTTGGTGACTAGGAATTTCTGTAGAAGCAAAGTTCTCACTTTAGGCTATCATTTCTCAAAGTTTGGAGTGGCAATGAGTTAATGGTGACCATAGAGGTGTTCTAGTGTCAC
>MU260818.1:132500-140000 GCA_020310875.1 Ceratopteris richardii | reverse complement strand
TGCATTGATCTGTATTTATCTGCATAGAGTGCCACGAAGCTCTGAGCATTAGTTGTTGAGCATTTCCTTGACAAATCTTGTAATCATCTGAATCGAATCAAGAAGTGTCTGGTCTTCCTTGGTCAATTGTTGTTCATATTTCCTGAAGTATGTACCACTCTGTGCAATCCTTGTTATCTACCTGCTCACAAAAATGTTAAAGGGTATACTTCCCTAAAGAGAACCCCCCTTGAGTAGGCGACGTACTGGATGTGGTTAATTTTCATTCTCTACTTTTGATTAAAAGCGGATACCCCAGTACCTCCTCTACAGTTTGGCACGCCCGATGGGACCTTTGCATTTCTGTGAGAGGTATTTTTGCCCTATTACATTTGCAAGTAGGTACATGACCCATACACGGGCAGATAAGGAGTCTCTTCGTGTTCGGAGGAGCCTTAACAAGTTAGCCATAACCACGACTAGTGAGTCTACCTCCCCTCTGCCCTCCCTAAATTTATCAATTGATTTGGGTGCGACACCATTGTCGAAAGAGGGGTATAGGAGAACTCTAGACTTCTCCTCAGATACGTCCGAAGAAACACCAGTACCAATGGAGGATCTCTCTCATTTACTCTCCAGATTAAATATCAAATTCCCTACCTTCAAGGGACAAGCCTATGAGGATGCTGATGATCATGTGAGAGGATTCATCTCTTTATGCCGTGGACGAGGTTTGCAAAATAGAGAGGATGCAATGCTGGCACTCTTTCCATCCACATTGGAGGGTCTTGCAGATAAATGGTATAGTCAATATGCAGATGGCCATTTCACTACATGGGAGGCTCTGAAGGCGGCATTCTCACAGACATTACAACCAAGTGATTCCTCAGAAAGAGCTCTAGATCAGCTAGAGAATTTGAAGCTAAGATCAGGTGAATCCTTTCATGAACTTCACACTAGAACAAAAGCACTTGTTGCACGTCTTCCACATGCTCCAGGTGACTTTTTGGTTAAAAAGTGGATCGAAAAGGCTCTGCCTAGGTCATCTCAGCAGAAGCTTCGTGAATCTCTTAGATTGGATGCGACCCTCAATGATTTTGTTGCAGCGGCATCACGCATTGAAGAAGCAAGGCAACATTTTGAAGGGGATACACAACAAAAGTATGCTGCAGATCTGGATCCTATTGAGCAACTAAGGAGGGAACTGGAAGCATTGAAGATGCAACAAAATCAACAAGAAGAGAAGGTCTTGCCACCACTGCGTCGCACTGATGATGAAGTAGCTCAACTTCGTCGAGAGTTAGAAGATTTGAAGACCACTCAGGATATAAGGAGACAAATTTGGTGTACAATCTGTAACAACAATGGACATTCCAATGCTAATTGCCCTATTAAGGTAAGCTGTCAATTTTGTGGAAAAGATGGTCATGAAGCCAGAGATTGCTATTACCTCAAGGGTACACAGCAGAGAGGTAACCCTCAAACTTTGGATTCATACTATGCTAGTACTTCAAATACATCTAATAGAGAGGAGAATAGGCTTGCAAAGCCTAGATATAATAGACCCTTGATGTGCTATCGTTGTGGTGAATATGGCCACATGCAAAATAGGTTTTCCCTCCCAGAAGATGCACCTCCTTGTCAACATTGTCCAGAGGCCAAGGATCATTATACCAAAGATTGCCCAAGAGGTCGTCCTGCTCCAATTCATATGATTACAGTCTCTCCACATGAAGAAGGAAAAACCACTCAGACTTATGCTGTTTCATCCTCTGCAATGCCCATGATGACTAGAGCTAGGCAAGCAGCTGCAACCCAGAGAGATGAACAACAAGGATTTCAGGATAAAGAGGAAGAAAAGGAGTCTGGATGGAAGGACCAAGCACAAATTGAAGGAGCTTATAATAAGATGACTACTTCTCTAAAGGGCCAACCAACAAGTCTGCAAGAAAACACTCAGGAGGTAAACATTGAACAGATCTTGAAAGGTATTCATCACAAGGTTAGTCTATATGAACTTATAAGGATGGATTCAAAAATAAGAAGTGACTTACTGAAGATTATACACTCTGTTCACTTGGTCCAATCACCTAGTATAGATGGTTTCATGGTTGATTTTCCCCCTGCACCCTTAGCAGACTACCAAAGCTCAAGATTATCTGTTTGTATAAAGGATGAAGCTCTCACAGGTGTGATCATAGATGGAGTCTCTAGTATCAATTTAATGCCAGATTTTACAATGAAGAAGCTAAAATTGAACCCCGCCAAGTTGGCACCATTCACGGTTACCTTGGCAGATCAACATCGGGTTGCGCCACTGGGCATTATTGAAAAGGTATTGATGGTAGTACAGGGCTGCCACTTTGTTCTAGATTTTGTTGTTATTGCACTTCCACAGGAGACTTCTTACCCTTTACTCCTAGGGAGACCTTGGCTGAGACAAGCAAAAGCTTTGCAAGATTGGGGGAAAAATAAACTATGGATTTCAACAAACACCAATAGCCTACTGCAATTACATTTGGAAGAGGGATTTGAATCAGGAAAAACTACTGGATATACTGTGGATACTCAGGTAATGCCCACTCTACCCCAAGAAGATGACACATTGTTCAATTGGATGATGGGAAGTGCAGAGTGTTGCACGGTGGAGATCAATGAAATTGAGGAAGAAGTTGCAGATAAGGAAATTACAGAAAAGGGCAATGAAGACCACAAGGTGTTGGAGAATGAGCAACTGAAGGAAAATACAATCTTTGAAGAGGCTACCAATATAAAAGTATCAGAGAGGGAAAATTATGAACCTAAGAGCAGAGAAGATCTCCCTTTTGCAGATATACCTCAAGGTTGGATGAAAGAACATGTTGCAGAATATAAATTAAAATCCTTTCCTGCATATAGTGGAGATAATTTCTCAAGCAAGACCAGTCCTGAAACATTGGTTCAAGAAGTAAATTTAGGGGATGAAGAGAACCCTCAAATGGTCCATTTGGCATCCTGGTTGTGGCATTATCCTCCTTTGCTACAGAAGGTAACTTCTTTGCTTTTTACCTACAAAAGTGTCTTTGCATGGTCCTACAAAGATCTAACAGGGATACCAGAAGAGCTTGGGTTACATCGGATACCCTTAGTTGAGGGAGCCGCGCCAGTAAGAAGTAGACCATATTGACTCAATCCAAAATATGCAGAGGCTGTAAAAGCAGAAATTACAAAGCTAGAAGAAGCTGGTATAATTGTTCCAGTAGAACATTCCAGATGGCTTTCTTCCATGGTTATTGTACCCAAGAAAAATAGTGGAAAAATAAGAGTATGTGTTGATTTTCGTGCTTTGAATAAAGTGACTGTTCAAGATGGATTTCCTCAGCCTTTCACAGAGCAAGTACTTGAGGAAGTAGCTGGTCACACTTTGTATAGTTTCTTGGATGGTTTTAGTGGCTACAATCAGATAGTGATCCATCCTGACGATAGGGACAAAACAGCCTTTGTCACTCCCTGGGGCACTTATGTCTATACTCGAATGGCTTTTGGTTTGAAGAATGCACCGGCTTCATTAAATAGAACGATGTATCTGATATTGGGCAAATGGTTAACAACCTTTCTACGCATTTTCATGGATGACTTTTCAGTATTTTCAGGAACAGATAAAAGAGCAGCAGTTCAAGATTTCCATGACCATTTGGAAAATCTAAAAGAAATTTTTGAGCAATGTCTCAAAACAGGTTTGAAATTGAATCCTGATAAATGTCACTTTTTGGTCACTAAGGGCACTCTTCTTGGTCACATAGTATCGGCTGAAGGCATAACTGTTGACCCTGCAAAGGTTACGGCTATCCTTTCCATGCCAATTCCACAAAGCCCAAAGGAAGTGCAAAGTTTCTTGGGCCATGCAGGATATCACAGAAGATTCATTAGGATGTATTCAGAAATTGCTAAGCCCTTGTCAAGGCTTACCAGCAAAAAGATCCCTTTCTCATGGAGTGCTGAAGCTGACAAAGCATTTTGTGAACTAAAGTTGAGGTTATGTACTGCTCCACTTTTAAGTGTTCCTAATTGGTCATTAGAATTTCATGTGCATACAGATGCTAGTCTTCATGCTGTTGGTGCAGTTCTAGCTCAACCCTCATCTCACAAAGTGGATACACCTATCTCTTATGCAAGCAGACTACTCAACCAAGCTGAAAGAAATTACAGTACAACGGAAAGAGAAGGTTTGGCTATCGTATTTGCTCTTCAGAAGTTCCGACATTATCTCCTTGGTGTACATTTCATTGTTATTTCTGATCATCAGCCCTTGAAGTATTTGATAAACAAGCCTAGAGTAGCTGGAAGGATTTGGAGATGGTTACTCCTATTCCAAGAATTTAATTTTGATATTCATATTAAGCCAGGAAAAGAGCACTACATGGCAGATCAAGTGTCCAGGACCGCAATGAGCGAAAAGGAAACATGTATTAATGATGAACTGGTGGATAGTAATCTTTTTCTAGTAGCAATTCGGACAGGTTGGTATGATGAAATTCTTCATGTTCTCACTACTGGAAAGATCCCAGAACACTTGACACCTGTAGAAAAGAGAAGATTGCTCCTGAAAACCAAAGCATATTCTCTTATAAATGGAAATTTATATAAATACTGTCAGGATGATATATTGAGAAGGTGTGTCTATCCAGAAGAGGTAAATCTTTTGCTGGAGGCTGCACACAATGAAGGACACCTAAAGGGGGAAGAATTGGCTCATAGAATCATCCACAAAGGGTTATGGTGGCCTCATATTTTCAAGGATGCAATCAAGTTTGCAAAAGAATGCCACATCTGTCAGAGATGTGCTCCCACGCCAACCAGATTAAACTTCCAACCATTAGTCATATCTACCGGATGGCTTCCATTTGAACGATGGGGTCTTGATTTCATAGGGCCAATTAGCCCAACTGGGCAACCAGGAGGTAAAAAGTATATTTTGATGGCCACATGTTATGCCACTAAATGGATAGAGGCTAAAGCTTCTGTGGACTGCACGGCTCTGACAGTAGCTAAATTTATGTATAAACGTATTTTCTCAAGATTTGGTTGCCCACTGGAAATTACTAGTGACAGGGGCACACATTTTGTAAATCAATTGCTCCAGTTTATATTTGACAGGTACAAAATCTTCCATAAAAAGTCTTGTGCCTATTACCCAAGGGCAAATGGCCAAGCAGAGAGTTCCAATAAGATTTTGATTGGACTACTTCGCAAATTATCTTTCGATCATCAAAGCTCTTGGCCACTAGCATTAATTGGTGCAATTTGGGCTTTCAGAACCACGAAGAGGGGAACCACAGGCGAGACTCCATTTCGCTTAGTTTATGGAAAAGAGGCATTGGCACCATTTGAGTTCATTATCAGAAAGGAAATAGGAATCAAAACCATTGGAATTGAACCCCCCATTCAGAGATTGGTGGCATTAGAAGAATATAGAGAAGGGGCAATGCAGAAACTTCTGGTAACACAAGAAGAGCGCAAGAGATTGCATGACAGGTATCTGAGATCCAATGAAGTTCAGGAAGGATCCATGATTTTAGTACATCAAGTCCCGGCAATTTCAACAAAATTGGCACCCAAATGGATAGGACCTTATAAGGTAATCAAGGTATTGCCACATGGCGCTGTGCATCTGGAAGATCTGCAGGGTAAAATGATTCCCCTGCTCAACATCTCCAGGGTGAAGAAGTACCTGAATTAGGTTAAAATGGAAGCATTCTATCCCTTGTACAAATCATGTTTCTTTTCAGTAATTGCAGTATAATTACATCTCATTAAAATAAATAAAATAAGGAGAAATTGCACCGGGGACGGTGCAAAAGCTTGATGTGGGGGTCTGTAGTGCCCTTCTCTTTTCCCTTTCCCTTCTTGTGGCATGTGAGCAGTAGGCCCCAAGCACAGAGGTCAGAACCCACTGGCACTTTGAGCATGAAGCCCGAGGAAGATAGAAGAGAAAGAGATTGAGAGGAGAGCTCTCAGATGCCTTGGGCTGTAGCTTCAGGGAGTGTCCGTTCCATTTCTTGGACATATTTCGTGTCTGGGCAGTTGATGCTTTCAGAGCAGATTGTTGCTTTCATTTCAATGGATTAGTTTTATCTCCACCCCTGCCCCCTCCACATCCTCCCGCAAGAATCCTCCTCACCCTCACTCCTCCTCCCCCTCCCGCAAGAGCCCTCCTCACCCTCACTCCTCCTCCCCCTCCCGCAAGAGCCCTCCTCACCCTCACTCCTCCTCCTCCTCCTCCCGCAAGAACCCTCCTCACCCTCACTCCACCTCCTCCTCCCGCAAGAACCCTCCTCACCCTCACTCCTCCTCCCCCTCCCGCAAGAGCCCTCCTCACCCTCACTCCTCCTCCCCCTCCCGCAAGAGCCCTCCTCATCCCTCAACTCATCCCTCAACCCTCTTCCCCCTCCCTCAAGCGCCCTCCTCACCCTCACCCCTCCACCTCCTCCCGCAAGAACTCTCCTCACCCTCACTCCTCCTCCCCCTCCCGCAAGAGCCCTCCTCATCCCTCAACCCTCCTCCCCCTCCCTCAAGCGCCCTCCTCACCCTCACCCCTCCACCTCCTCCTGCAAGAACCCTCCTCACCCTCACTCCTCCTCCCCCTCCCGCAAGAACTCTCCTCACCCTCACTCCTCCTCCCCCTCCCGCAAGAGCCCTCCTCATCCCTCAACCCTCCTCCCCCTCCCTCAAGCGCCCTCCTCACCCTCACCCCTCCACCTCCTCCCGCAAGAACCCTCCTCACCCTCACTCCTCCTCCCCCTCCCGCAAGAGCCCTCCTCACCCTCACTCCTCCTCCCCCTCCCGCAAGAGCCCTCCTCACCCTCACTCCTCCTCCTCCTCCCGCAAGAACCCTCCTCACCCTCACTCCACCTCCTCCTCCCGCAAGAACCCTCCTCACCCTCACTCCTCCTCCCCCTCCCGCAAGAGCCCTCCTCACCCTCACTCCTCCTCCTCCTCCCGCAAGAACCCTCCTCACCCTCCTCCTCCTCCTCCCGCAAGAACCCTCCTCACCCTCACTCCTCCTCCCCCTCCCGCAAGAGCCCTCCTCACCCTCACTCCTCCTCCCCCTCCCGCAAGAGCCCTCCTCCACTCACCCCGCGCCCCCCGCACTACCCCGCCTATCCCCCCGCTGCCCCCGCCACCTTCCCCGCTAAACTCCCCCACGCCCCCCGCACTACCCCGCCTATCCCCCCGCTGCCCCCGCCACCTTCCCCGCTAAACTCCCCCGCGCCCCCCGCACTACCCCGCCTATCCCCCCGCTGCCTCACCCCGCAGCCCCGCCCAGTCCCTCACCCCGCACCCCCCCGCCTAGCTACCCGCCACCCCTCCCGCTCAACCCGCCTACCCCACACACAAACACACTCACACACACACACACTCACACACACTCACACACACACACTCTCTCACACACACACATCCCACACACACACAAACACACACACACACTGGTACATACACACATTCACCCACACATGCATACATACCCTCACGCACACA
>MU260818.1:90000-92500 GCA_020310875.1 Ceratopteris richardii | reverse complement strand
GTAGAAAAAGGTCTACAGGTCAGGTTCACTCAACATGGTGCATATGTGGAGGATCCAAGACATGGATTCAGAAGGATAGCCAAGGGAGAGAAATCAGGTAGATTGTTTACCTTTGAACTTGAAGACACTAAGAATATTGCTTTGTACAACTATAAGGACCAAACCCTATCAGAATTGGAAATTTGGCACAAGAGATTAGGTCACATTGGAGAGAGGACCATAAAACAAATGAGTAGGGATCAATGTGTGCTTGGGATACCTAATGTATCCAAGCAACACATGATATACAAGTGTGGGGCTTGTCAATTTGGTAAGTCACACAGATTGCCCTATACCAAGAAAGGTTTTATGCATAAAGATTATCTGGAATTGGTACATACAGATGTATGGGGACCAAGCAAGGAGCCATCCATATCTGGATCAAGGTACTATGTGTCCTTCATTGATGACTATAGCAGGTGGACTGTCTTATACTACATGAAACATAAAGATGAAGTATTTAATTGTTTCAAAAGGTATCTTGCATTAGCTGAAAATCAAACAGGTAGACATTTGAAAAAACTAAGGTCAGATGGTGGTGGAGAATACTTCTCCAATGACTTTGAAGATTTCTTGCAGGAAAGAGGCATCAAGAGGGAGATTACTACAAGGTACTCACCTGAACAAAATGGGGTAGCTGAAAGAAGGAATAGACTCATTGTAGAGACAGCTAGGTCTATGCTAAATGAAAAGAAATTGCCAAATTATCTATGGGTAGAAAGTGTATCTACTGCCACATATTTAATTAACAGGTTGCCATCAAAGACACTTGATGGAATGACACCATATGAAGCTTGGCATGGTAAGAGACCATCTCTGGATCATTGCAAAATCTTTGGTTGTGTTGCATATGTGCATATTCCCTCATAGGTAAGGGGAAAGCTAGACCCTAAAGCTGAAAAATGTATCTTCATTGGTTATGGTTTGAATCAGAAGGGATACAGGTTCTATAATCCCTCAAACAAAGGCTTTAAGGTAAGCAGAGATGTCATCTTTGATGAAAATGATTCATGGTATGAAAATGAGTGCAGGAAAGTTAGCCTACCTTATGATATGGAAGAAGACTTTCCCAAGCTTATCAGAGAAGAACCAATACAGAAAGAGGACACAAGCTCAGATCATGAAGACACCATCAACATTGAAGAGTTCAAGGCTTGGAAATCCAAAGGGAAGATGAAGATGAAGCAACTAGAAGACAATCCAGAATCCTCAATTCAAGCTATGAGGAGATCTCAAAGAGAAAAGAAGAAACCTATTAGGTATGGGTATGATACTTCACTTGTAACCAAGCACTCTGTATATCTTGCAAAGGATCTCTTGAATGAAGAACCAGGTACATTTGAAGAAGCAATCACTAAACCAGAATGGAATGAAGCAATGGATGAAGAAATGGAGGCTCTCAAGGAGAGTGATACTTGGGACTTGGTACCCAAGAAGGACTCCATGAAGGTGATAGGATCCAGATGGATCTACAAACTCAAAAGGAATTCAGATGGTACAATAAACAGGTATAAAGCTAGGTTGGTAGCCAAGGGTTTTGCACAAACCCAAGGCATTGATTATGAGGAGACATTTTCTCCTGTGGCCAAGATGCCAACTATCAGAGTTATGGTGAGTGTAGCTGCATCCAAGAATTGGAACATGTATCAATTGGATGTGAAGAATGCATTCTTGAATGGATGGATATCTGAAGAAGTCTACATGTCACAACCACCTGGCTATGAGGATCCCAATAAGGTAAATCATGTTTGTAAATTGAAGAAAGCTCTGTATGGATTGAAGCAGGCACCTAGAGCATGGAATTACAGGTTGACAACCTATCTCCTAGATCAAGGATTTGTGATGAGTAAAGCAGATACTTCATTGTTTATCAAAAGGAACAATTCAGAGGTAATATATTTGTGTGTCTATGTTGATGACATCATTATTACAGGAAATGATGTTCAAGGAATAAGACACATCAAAGGGCAAATGATGAAGGAATTCAAGATCAATGATCTTGGATTATTGAAGTACTTCCTAGGACTTGAATTGGTCTACACAAATTCAGGTATCTTTATTACTCAGAAGAAGTACATTCAGGACATGGTCAAGAAGTTTAATTTGCAGGAAGCTAAAGTCTCAAGCACTCCTATGGAGGTCAACCACAAACTCAGTGCACATGAAGGAGAAGAACTCAAAGATATTACAGGTTACCAAAGTTTGGTAGGTAGTCTAAATTATGCTACCTTAACCAGGATTGATATATCTTATGGTGTTAGTGTACTTAGCCAATTTATGCACAAACCAAGAGTACCTCATTTGGAGGCAGCAAAGAAGATAGTAAAGTACCTAAAGGGAACACAAAATCATGGTTTGTACTTTCCATATTCATCAGACATTGATATTAAGGTATATTCAGATGCAGATTGGGCAGGTTGCAAGGATGACAGGAGGAGTACATCTGGCTACATATGTTTTG
>MU260818.1:17500-85000 GCA_020310875.1 Ceratopteris richardii | reverse complement strand
TCCTTTTATGTTGAACTTAACTTGCAATCATCCTTCAACCATTTGATCCATGGAAACAAGATTCTTTATAACTGTGGGAATATGAAGAGGATCTTTTGAACACTTACCCTTATGAGAACCATCAATCATGCCATCACCCATATGTGCAACAACATAACTAGTATCATCCCTTGTCTCCAGGTGCCCATTATTTGATAGTACCTGCATATTTGAAACAAGTCCTTATTGTAGCTCATATGATTACTACATCCACTATCAATATATCATAAATTTGATCCTTGTGGTTTGTAATCACTCATCGTCATCATCAATAACAGGCTTTCATTCTCATTTTAAGTAGAATCATAGTTATCTTGCCCTCTGTATGTCGAGTTTCCCTTGTATATTTGATAACAATCCCTTGCATAGTAACAATATTTTCCATGTATGTAGCATCCATCAGAGTTTTGTCTCAATTTGATTGTAGCTTCCTCATCTACCTCTCTAATTCCCCCCTCCTCATGACAAAGAAGATTTTTTTCTTTGCTCTTGATTCGAGTCTCTATTTGATCCTCTTCCTTGCCTTCCTCTTCCTTGTCTTGGTTTCTTCCTCAACCTCTTTCTTTACCTACATAAAATGCTTGGGCCTCATTGCCTTTGCCTTTGAGCCTCCAACGTTCATCTCTTATATGACCAAAAAGGCCACTAATTGCTCAAAGTTGAAATATTGTCTTTGAAATATATAAAAGTATTAAAATCGTTCCACTTCTTATCACCCTAAGTGCATTGATGTGTATGCAACTAGCTCTTCATTATCATCTATGTGAAAAACTTTGGGTCCAAATGCATCAATCACCTCTTTGATCTTCAAAATGTATTCATTAATATTGCTACTAGATGTCTTCCTTGAATTATTGAGTTCATTTTTTGATTGGATGTTCCTAGGCTTGTTTGAAGTAGAGCATCACGTTTCTAGGGTTTTTGACACCTTCATTGGTGTGTCTAATTCCTGAACATGCGCTATCATTGCATTGATATTATTCTTAGATAGGATGGAAAATCTTTTGTCTCTCTCATTTCCATTTGTAAATATTTTAAATTGATTGAGGGTTGGATTACCTCTAATCTAGGCTTGCCATTTGTTCCACTAAAAAGTCCTTGCAAACCCTTTTACCATGAGAAATCTAGACATCCTGGACTTCCATGCTTGATAGTTGTTCTTCAAGCTTTTCAATCTAGGTGCTATATTATGACGTGATGTTCTATAATGCACTCTTCTAAAGCCTTTTTAATGCATGAAGAGTGATATAAGTTGAGAAAGTTTACCTCTATAATCCAATAATGTCAAAAAATGTGTGATTGATGCCTCGCTTCTTCACTAAGAGGCTTCACTTTGGTTGTTTATGTGCCTTTGAACTCGAATCAATTGCTTTTCTTCTTTTAAAGCCTACAATAGCTTCCTATGGTCCCCTTTGAATGTCTTTGTGTGTCACAGTTGCTTTGATAACATTGATGGGAGGACTCCAAACGTTTCCTAGTAGCTTCAAACATGAATGGCCTCAGAGGTATACTCATAGATACCTTTGTTCATTTAAATGATTAATTCTATAAGCGCCTATGGAATGGTCGTGACATCCTCTAGTCACTCAAGCAAGCCTTCGTGGACACATGATTTCTCTCCGAATACGCAAAGATAAGACCACATCTTTGAGGAAAATTTAGAAGAATAAATTATCATTCTAACAAGTGAAACATTACGAAAAGTGGATAACATGTGAAGAGGAGATTTTGATTTACATTCAAAGCATTCTAGCTCCTTGAGTACCAAAATAGAGAGAGAGAGGGAGGGAGGGAGAGAGAGAGAGAGAGAGAGAGAGAGAGAGAGAGAGAGAAAGAGAAAGATGGATACCTAAATTTAGAAGACATTCTTCAAACAAACAAAGGGATTTGTTAGCAAGGGGTCTACTTGATTATTCAAAATCCTAGGGTTCTAAAGCATGCAGGATGAGGCAATGTCTCAAAGAAAATTTTCATGAGAAATCAAGATTCAATGGTTTTTGTCTCTTGATGTTTTTGTGACATGTTTCAAAAACATGAATTTACAAAAACAAATAAGATTTTTTTAATAGGGGAGTTTGAATTAAATAGATTAAACAAGTCTTCGGTAAGGATTGGAGTACCAAAGGGGTTCAAAAATTAGGAGATAGCATTTTATGTAAAGAAAGTGCCGATTCTCTTTCTATTTGATATGGGATCTCTTGAATCGTGTTGGTATTAAGATATGGATAAAAAAAGGTGTTGAAAAAGCTTGGAAGTCAGATACCCCTAGCTTCAAAAGACAATTGTATAGAATTTGAATTACATATGCTGATAAATCCACATTTTGAACCTAAGAAAATAATAAGCACAACAAATGAGTGACTCAAACATATTCATGAGCTTTAAGAGTAGCTTGATGAGGTTTCACCACAGTTTAGATTCTCAATTGATAGTGTAGTGGTAAACACTAGATAAGAGGGATCATTATCATGTATTAAGTTGCCAACTATAAAGATCAAGTTTCAACCTTTGAGAGTGTAACACACATCCTTATGTAAATGAAATAATAGAGAATTTTTCATACGTTTCCACATTCATTCTAGTACATTTTTTTATTTTTAAAGATATGTTATGATACATGTTCAACGTATGTAATATAGTTTTTTCAACAATTAATAAAAATCTTCAAGTTTGAATCATATGAAGTTATTATATATCATAGATGGGAAGTATCATAAAATTTTGGCTACTTGCATCCAGAAGACTAGAATGCTATTCATCCCTTATTTGAAGTAAATTCTATTGTCCATGCCACCTTTCTATCTAGGAATAAACTAGAAAAAATGGTAAGAGTAGGAAAGATGTGGACTTTGCATTAATCTAAAAGCAAAAAATATTATTAGAATGTGTTTCTAATTTTCATCGTGTTTCTAAACAAAATTTTGTAGATAATAGATCATTAGAGATGTTGAGAAAAGGGTTAGGTATGTAGGATTTTGACATTCATCCTAGTTCATTTCTAGTAATTTTTATTTTGAACGCACTTTCAAAATCAAAATTGTGAATGATCTTTTCTTTTTGGATGCTAAAGAAAGGTGTTTTTTTCGGTTTGCACTATGGGTTTTTAAACTCAATTATGTGGATAAGAGATAATGGGAGATGATGATAAAACTATTTGGCTTACTCAAACTTCAATCATGAAAACAAGGGTCAAACTCTATTCTTGCAACTCATATGCAAAGATATAAAATATTACTTAAAGAATGATTTACTCTCACACCATGCCAAAGCTCAGAGAAATCACACAAATTAAGAGAAGTTGGTTTGTGCTGCATTTGAAATAATTTTTAGAACATTTGATTGATGTAATCATGAAATGTAAATAGCATTTACATCACATAAAGTTTTTAATTAAAGTTATTTGATTCTTCCAAAAAACGTAAGGGGGCCTGAATATCACCTCTATACAAAATCTATTTATGACACATACATGATATTAAAAAGAAAGGATGCATGGTGCAATTGAAAAAAAGGTCCATGGAAAGTCTACTTTATCATTGCATATCTTGTTTCCTTTAAAATATTCCTCCTTGAAGAAGTTTCAACTATATTATGCATCCTCTTGGTGCATGCATGCTTGAGGGTAGAGTAATTTGGTACGATTTCCTTTCATCTATCTTCTTTTCCGGTGAATCAACTCCTTTACCCTTTTCATAACCTCTTGTTCGAGATGGTGAATGCAGATCATATGCAAAAATTTCATCTTTTTTGATGTAGCTTATTCCCTCTGCCTCACCCAATGTATCCAATTATCAAGGTATTCATGAATATCAAGGCAAGGGGATCTTAAACTAATTCAATAAATTGCCATCAAGAAGATGTGGGACCTTTTAATAAGGACCACGTTTTTTGCATAAACGCAAAGGGTTCGCTTTCAGCAATGTTTTCCAATTTCGGTAACAATTTATTCGATTCAATCTTGGTAAATTTGGTAGAACTACAAGAAATAAAGAAAATAGATATTTATTGAGTTCCATGTGGTATAAATTTGTTAAAATATAAACTCATATATTACAATTTCCATGCACTGATTACAAAGAATTTGTAAACAATGCTTGCTCTTGGAGCATGAATATAATTTTTAGAATCTAATGACCTCTGAAAACCAAACTAATATATTGGATGGTAGAACCATGCAAGAAAATTTTCAATCTTGAGAACCATGCCTACTTTTCAACATGTAGATATATCATTTAATAAGCCTCTAGAAATTAACTAGATTATGTTAGAAGCCACATTTTAGAATATTCAAAGCCTTCGCAAAGAGAACACAAAGCACACAACCATACAATGCAAAATGGAGGCAGGATTTTTTTTCCAATTCCTTATTTTTGCACCTTATGGTCGTGTGCCTTTTTCTTCTTTAGAAACATATAGAGTGATTTAGGTATGGTAGTGTTAAAGAGGAAACAAAATTCTTGTCACATGCAAACAAAAAAATACCTTGGTCCACAATTCTAGACTGTATCAAAAAGTTCATGGTTGGACTCTAGTAGTTTGTTGTGCTCTAGTTCGATGTCAAAGAAATATTCATCATCCCATGGCATTAAAACATCAACTACTACTTGTTCGCTTGCATTCTTGAGTGCTTTTGAATTTATCTCCTATAGTTTTCGAAGTTTGTGAAGCAAATAATATTGTTCTATCATATTTCCATCTTTTTTTATGGTCTAACCAACTTCCTCTAAATTTGTTGCAGAGTAGAAGTATGTCATATGTTCAACCACACCTAATGAATTTTTTCCTTACTCGAGAAATATGAAGTATATCAAAATCTTTTTGGCCATTGATGGCTACAAGTGGTTCATCTTCCAACATCACATGATGAATATGATGTCTATTCATGCTTCAAAATGGAGGAGTAATGTCTCGTATCTTGATTCAGCTTCTTCAAATCACATGACTAGTCATGAGGAATAATTTAGTAGTTTACAAAAATTGATAGTTCTTGGATATGTTGAAATAGGTGATGACACATCACACCTATCGAGCATAGAGGAAACATAGCATTGTCTATGGAGGGTAGGAAGATAAAACATCTTATTGATGTGCTACATGTTCCAAATATAACAAAGAATTAGATTTTTGTTGGTTCAATGTTGCTGGGTTTTATGTAGAAGAGTACAAATAGGATGGAAGATTGATTTTCAAAGGAAACAAAGTGGGTAGGATGTTCACCTTAAATGTGAAAATTCCTGAAATGAATGCAGCCATGTTTGCAAAAGGTGCAAAAGCTATTGCTGATATATAGATCCGGCACTAATGAATTGGACATGCAAACTTATTGAGGCTAAAATTGATGCAGTCAAAAGAGATTGTCAATGGACTACCACATTTCAATATTGCAGAGATGCAAAAGGTATGTGCCGCATGTCAATTTGGTAAACAGTCAAGAGCATCATTGTTGTATGACAAGCATGTTAGTAAGAATGTGCTAGAAATAGTACAGACAAATGTCTGGGGTCCTTCAAAGACAATATCTATGGGTGGTTGTAGTTTTTATGTTATGTTCACTGATGACCATACACAGAAAGTATGGGTATATTTCATGAAAGATAAGAGTGAGGTCTTCACTCACTTCCGAAATATCAAAGCTATGGTGGAAAAACAAATAGGGAAGTATATTAAGACATTAAGATCTGATCGAGGAGGTGAATACATGTCAAATGGTTTCAACAAATTTCTAAAAACTCATGGAACTTGATGTCAGTTTGCATGCTCGTACACACCACATAGAATGGCATCGCTGAATTCAAAAATAGATATTTTGTAGAAATAGCAAGAGCCTTGATGGTTGAGAAGAATATGCATCAATGTTATTGGGAAGAAGCAATAATTTCTATATACATCATGAATAGAACTCCGACTCTTGCTCTACATCAAGTTACACCTAAAGAGAAGTTCACAGGTAAAAAGCCAAATTTATCACATATAAAAGTTTTTGGCTGAATTGCATATGTACATATTCTAGATAGGTGGAGGATGAAGCTTGATCCAAAAGCTGAAAAATGTATCTTCATTAGGTAATATCTTGAACCAAAGGGATATAAACATTTTAACCCACTCACATGATAGGTGAAGGTACGCAAAGATATGGTGTTTGATGAAATGCCAAGCTTCTATGCAGATGCCAAAGAAGGACTTAATCTTGAAACAAATGACAAAAAAAATGCTAAAAAATCAAGTGTAGAATCTCAAGTTTTGAGTGGACTAAATGTGTCACTAAGAAATAGTCCCAACTTAAATCCATAAAGTGGAAGATTGCATGGAAAATTCAGTCGAGCAAATTCATCAACTACATCCAAGAAAGGTAAAGAAACAATTTTTGCTAGTAGAAATGTTCATAGGTTTTGAAGACATTGATGGAGATTCAAGCAGTTCAGAAAAGAGCCTTGATGAGGAGCTTGGATTGCCCTCTTTGAGGAATCTAGGAGTAAGAAAGGCACATGTGGATGATACAATGAGAAATGACAGGTCCAATAAGATCTAGGAGGATGCAGAATTTAGTGCAATGATTGACATATGATAATCACATGGCTCTGCATTGTGCCTACATGACCAAGGTAATACAAGATGCTAATCCTTCTTGTTTTGAAGATGCAATTGGAAATGCAGATTGGGAGAAAGCTATGGATGATGAGATGGCTGCACTTTATGGAAACAAAACATGGAAGCTAGGTCCATTGCCACAAAAAAGAAACCCATAAGATACAAGTGGGCTTATAAAGTAAAGCACAATGCTGATGATAGCATAAGCAAGTAGAAAGCACAATTGGTAGCAAAGGGATATGCACACACATATGGCATTGATTATGAGGAAACATTCACAATTGTAGCTAAAATCTCTAGTGTTAGAGCACTTGTTGCAATAGCTACACCAAAACGATGGACTTTGCATCATATGGATGTGATGAATGCTTTCCTACACAGTGACTTAGAGGAAGAAGTATACATGGACCAACCAAAAGTATATAAAGATTCAAAGCACCTTGAATAGGTTTGCAAGTTTCAAAAGGCTTTGTATGGGCTTAAACAAGCTCCTCATGCTTGGCATGCAAGAGTTTTTTACTACCATTGGATTTTCTATGTGCGATGCAGATCATTCATTATATTAAAGCAAGACTGACAATGGCATCGTGATTATTGCTATTGATGTTGATAAATTGATTGTAGCAAGTGACAATGAAGCAATCATTGAAGAGGTAAAGCAATTGCTTATGTAAGAATTTGACATGAAAGAACTTGGTGTGTAGTGCTATTTCTTGGGCATTTAGTTTATACATACAGAAACAAGTATATGGATGTCCTAATGGCAATATGCCTTGAGTATGCTATAAAAATATGGTATGGCTGATTGTAAGCCAATTTCTTTGCCATTAGATCTAGATCAAAGTTTGATACTACATCAAGTGAAGCATTGGAAAATGCTACTATGTATAGGAAAATTGTGGGAAGTTTGATATATCTCATAATTAAAAGAACTTGATCTAAGCTACATAGTTGGACTTGAAAGCCAATTTATGTAGGTTCCCAAGAAAAAAACCACTAAGATGCTTTGAGGTGCACTCTATATGTGAGTGCTAATTTGGATTATGCATTTGTTCATGAAACTGGTGTAGATTTGCACATTCATGGATACATTGATGTAGATTGGGCTGGTAGCATTCCAAATAGAAATTACATGGGAGTGGAGCGATTACATGGATCAACAACAAGAAACCCACTACTGCTTTGTGAAATACAGAGGTTGAGTATAGAGGTGCTGCAATGGTAGGATGTGAACCCTCATGGTTAAAGATGCTACATGCAGATTTAGGTGTGGAAATGCAAAAGTCAATCATCATCTACTGTGATAATCTTAGCAGCATTTAGTTACCATGAAATCATATTTTTCATGCTAGAACAAAGCATATCCATGTAAACTATCACTTCATCAGAGAGGAGGTATTATCAAGTGATATTGATCTTGTTTATGTGAGTACACATGAGCAGGTTTTTGCTATTTTTACTAAAGCACTTGGAGTAGAGATGCTAAATAAGTTTTGAAAGATGCTTGGATAAGAGGACATGACATTGAGCTTGAGGGGAGGGTTGAAATATCAAGCTCAACATGTGATGATTGAGGATGACATGTATCACTTTTTAATTTTCTGACATGTATAGTGGTCACTCTAGTATTTGTTAGGGATACTTCATGGAGATTTACTAGATTTACCTATGGAGAGTGATGGCACATTTGTTTCTTGCCAGCTCACTCATTCATGGACATTAGGATTCTCCTTATGTATTGTTCTTCGTATATTGCACCAGTAGTATTGTTGTATTAGGTCATTCTATTGTATTAGTTCATTCTTATACATTCCTTATACATAATAGAAGAAGAAGAAGAAGAAGAAGAAGAAGAAGAATACCATTCTTCCTTTCCTCGATCTATGTGTGCTCCTCTTTGATTGTGAGAGTGTATGTGAGCTCTCTTCCTTATCTCCTTCCTCATGAAACTAATGATTTTTTTTCCTTGCTAGAGAAATATTAAGTATGTCAAATTTTTGTTTTGGCCATGTCAAATTTTTGTTTCGGCCATTGATGGCTATAAGCTCAATTTACTTGCCAAATGTGTATTTTAACCTCGAGAAAATTACAAGTTCCTCTATGATGAGGGTCACTTGGGCAATGGATTGCCCAAATATAGGAATAACTCATATCAATTGGAACATTTTCTATTGACCACTCAATTTGCTATCTTGCAATTTCTTTTGCAACCACTTTGATATAAATTTTTCATTCTTGTTATACATACATTCCTCATGTAATACATCATCAAAATATAGATCATTGATGGGCTTAACACTCCTAATTTTCAGCCACATTTGCGTACAAATTTTTAGCTATCTGCGATTGGAAATTTCACATGTTTTGTTGCAAGGAAAGTTTTATCCACGTTTTTCTATAAAGTTTTAGCCATCTTTGGTTGGATATTTTAAACAATACTTGGCTGAAAATTATGAGCAATTTATGGGCATAGTCAAGCACACTATGCTGAAACAAAGGCATGATTGTATCAAACCCATCTTGTGATTTCATTTTTGGCTAAAATTTAAATTCAAATGAAGGATAAGCTGAATTTTTAGAAAATACCATATCTTGAGTAATAATAATTCTAACAATCAATTTATAGTATAATCCATGATCTTTACTCTCACTACGGTATTCACAAAATATTTATTTCTCTGCCTCCTAATCAAGTTTGCAATGTTGTTGTGATGTCAAAAGAGCATATGTCAAACAAAGAGATAAATGCATATGACTAACTATTGGCTTATGCCCATTCTTATCCTCATAAGTTGTAATGAACTTCAATGCTATTTGAGTTTTTCACTACTATGTTTTGGCTATGTGACTAAAAATGTAATGATGTTGTTGTGATGCCACAAGAGCATATGCCAAGCAAGAATAATGTATGCATATGAATAACCATTGGTTTGCACACATTCCAAGCCTCATAGGTGTAATGATTATGTATTCTTTCTTCACTATACTATATACTAATCCTAAAGGCCTAGAAATATATGCATGTATGCATGTATGCATGTATATATATATATATATATATATATATATATATATATATATATATATATATATATATATATATATATATATATATATATATATATATATATATATATATATATGTGTGTGTGTGTGTGTGTGTGTGTGTGTGTAATATGTGTATATGTGTTATGTGTGTATATGTCTATATGTGCATATGCATGTGTGTATGTACATAAAAGCCCAAAACCCTAATTCTAAAACACTTACCCTAAAACATTTATATGTGTGTATGTGTGTATGTATATGTGACATGTGTGTATGTTTATGTGCATGTATGCATATATATATATATATATATATATATATATATATATATATATATATATATATATATATATATATATATATATATATATATATATATATATATATATGTATGTATCTATATATGTATGTGTGTGTGTGTGTGTGTATATATATATATATATATATATATATATATATATATATATATATATATATATATATATATATATATATATATATATACATATATATATATATATATATATATATATATGTATATGTATATACATATATATTTGTGCATATGTCTATGTATATGTGTGTGTATGCATATGTATATGTTTGTTAAACCCTAAAACACTAATCCTAAAGACCTAGACCTAAAACATGTATATGTGTGTATGCTTGTGTATATATATGTGTATGTATATATGTATTATGTGCATATATGTCTACATATGTGTATGCATGTGTATAAACAGTAAAATCCTAATCCTAAAGACCTAGACATAAAACATGTATATGTGTGTATGCATGTGTATATACATGTGTATGGGTATATGTATTATATGTGTATATGTATTATATGTGTATATTCATATGCATGTGTAAAAACCCTAAAATCTATTCCTAAAGATCTTGACCTAAAACATGTATATGTGTGCATGTGTGTGTATCTGTGTGTGTGTGTATGTGTATATGTGTGTATGCATGTTTACACATGTATGTGTGTATGTATGTATGAGCCCAAACCCCTAACCCTAAAACATGTATATGTGTGTATGTGAGTGGGTGCATGTGTGTGTGTATGTATATATATATATATATATATATATATATATATATATATATATATATATATATATATATATATATATATATATATATATATGTATGTATGTATGTATGTATGTATGTATGTATGCATGTATGTATGTATGTATGTATGTATGTATGTATGTATGTATGTGTATGTGTGTATGCATATGTGCATATGTATATGCATGTATGCATATGTGTGTATATGTATGTATGTATATGCATGTGTGTATGTGTACATGTGTGTATGTATATGTGTGTATGCACACATGCATATGCATGAATATGCATGTGTGTATGTAATATATTTGTGAATGTGTGTGTGTATGTGTGTGTGTGTCTATGTATATATGTCTGTATGTGTCAAAAAGTGTGTATTAATATATGTGTGTATGAATATGTGTGTGTGTGTATGTATATGTGTCTATTTTATGTGTATATGCATGTGTGAGTGTATGTGTATGTATGTGTGTGTAGACATGTGCATGTATGTGTATGCATGTGAGAGTGTATCTAAAATATGCACGTGTATCTATATTTATATGTTAATGTATGTGTGTGTATGTATGTATGTATATGAATGTGTATGCATGTGTATATATGTGTGTGTGTATGTATGTATGCATATGCATGTGTGCATATGTGTGTGTGCATGTATGCATGCATATACATGAGTATCCATGTGTGTCTATGTATCTCTATCACTCTCTCCTTCTCACTCTCTTTATCTCTATGTTTTTGTCACTCCTTCATCTCTCTCTCTATCTCTTTCTCTCTATCTTTCATCTCTCTCTCTCTCTCTCTCTCTCTCTCTCTCTCTCTCTCTCTCTCTCTTTCTCCATCTCTCTATTTCTAATAAAGAACAAATGTTCAGCTATATCTATGTGTGTATATGTATCTCTATCACTCTCTCTTTCTCTCTCTTCATCACCCTCTATTTCTCTTTCTACTTCCTCTCTCTCTCTCTATCTTGTTCTCTCTCTCTTTCATCTCTCTCTCTCTCTGTGTCTCTCTCTTTATCTCTGTTTCTATGTAAGAACAAAAAAATCAGTTATATCTATGTGTGTGTGTGTATCTCTACCTTTCTCTCTTTCTCTCTCTCTCTCTCTCTAATCTCTCACTCATTCTCTTTCTCTCTTTCATCTCTCTCTCACTCTTGCTTTCATCTCTCTCAATCTTTCATCTCTCTTTATATCATCTCTCTACATCTCTCTGTCTATTTCTAATAAAGAAAAAAACAATCACTTACATCAATGTAACTCTTTGGATCGTTGTCATCAAACCCCAATCAACATCATCCCACATCAAATTTCAAAGATCCAATGCCAAAAAGCTCTTGTAAAACCAAAGAAAAGAGAAATTCGAAAAGAGAAAGCATATAGAAAGAGAAAGGGTGAAAGAGTACACACATCAATTATCGGGATGTGAGATCAAGAGAGAGAGATAGAGATGTGTGTGTAGACAGAGAGATCTATGTGTGTGTGCGTGTTTTTGTGTGTGTGCACACAAAACAATCACAATGCAGGTGGATGAGCACAATGTAGGCGCACATGCAAATGCGACACTAGCAGTACACAATTCAAAATAGTAGCAAATGTTGATGTTTTCTCTTGCATCCAGTTATGTTAAAATAAGTTGCCATTATACTCATCGCTGTGGGCACTGGTATAGGCACCAATATGTACATCCATATTTCTAGGAATTTATGGATGCTTGTATGGACGATTATGCCGGTGCTTATACTGGCGCCTATATCGGTGCCAATATTTTCAGGCGCATATAATGGTAGAAATGTTTTGATGGTTATACTGATGGTCAAGTGACTGCTTGTATGACTAACATGGTCTTTCGAGATATTTCCAATGGCCATACTGATGATGGGGCATGATGGTCTGTATGGCTAGCATCAGTATGCCCCTTATACGTTGTAGTTTCATTCAAGGATATAAAGAATCCTTTGTATGAAGTGATATGATTCAAAGCACCACTATCAAGAAAAGCAATCCAAATCAGCCTCAATGACAATAATACATGTAAATTTGATGATTAACCATAATCATTTGTAAAACAATGTGCCCAAATATTGTTTTGCAACATTAGTGTTGTGAAAGCTTCCTCCTAGAGTATAGCATCCACCAAAGAGCGAGTGACTATGTATCCACCCATCCAACTCCACCCATATATATAACAAAGGTCCAAGAGATCCATGTCTTAAATTTTTAGCCATGTGTCCTTCCAAGTGTCCTTCATGTGGATACTTTCCAAAGAGAATCACATGGCTTCTATTTCAATTGAAGCCTTTCTATCATGTACGAGTCAAGGTGTCACTTGGGAGAAGCTTCTCCCAAGACTAAGATTTTATTCTCTTAGGTTAATTATTCCTAAGGTAACAAACCCTTCAATGAGACTTTTATGAAATAAAACCTCAAGGGTTAAATCCAAGAAACATAGGTTCCTTTTAGAAGGGTCTAACCCATGATTTATACAACATTCTTCCCCCCTTTAACATTTTCATCCTCCTCTTTCTATTTCCTCTCTCTCTCTCTCTATCTTGTTCTCTCTCTCTTTCATTTCTCTCTCTCTCTCTCTGTCTCTCTCTTTATCTCTATTTCTACTAAAGAACAAATAAATCAATTATATCTATGTGTGTGTGTGTATCTCTACCTTTCTCTCTTTCTCTCTCTCTTTCTCTCTCTCTTTCATCTCTCACTCATTCTCTTTCTCTCTTTCATCTCTCTTTCTCACTCTTGCTTTCATCTCTCTTAATCTTTCATCTCTCTTTATATCATCTCTCTCTACATCTCTCTCTCTATTTCTAATAAAGAAAAAAACAATCACTTACATCAATGTAACTCTTCCGATCGTTGTCATCAAACCCCAATCAACATCATCCCTCATCAAATTCCAAAAATCCAATGCCAAAAAGCTCCTGTATAACCAAAGAAAAGAGAAATTCGAAAAGAGAAAGCATATAGAAAGAGAAAGGGTGAAAGAGTACACACATCAATTATCCGGATGTGAGATCAAGAGAGAGAGATAGAGATGTGTGTGCAAACAGAGAGATCAAGGAAAAAAACAATTACTTACATCAATGTAACTCTTCGGATCGTTATCATGAAACCCCAATCAACATCATCCCTCATCAAATTCCAAAGATCCAATGCCAAAAAGCTCCTGTAAAACCAAAGAAAAGAGAAATTCGAAAAGAGAAAGCATATAGAAAGAGAAAGGGTGAAAGAGTACACACATCAATTATCGGGATGTGAGATCAAGAGAGAGATAGAGATGTGTGTGTAGACAGAGAGATCTATGTGTGTGTGTGTGCGTGTGTTTTTGTGTGTGTGCACACAAGACGATCACAATGCAGGTGGATGAGCACAATGTAGGGGCACATGCAAATGCGACACTAGCAACACACAATTCAAAATAGTAGCAAATGTTGACTTTTTTTTTGCATCAAGTTATGTTAAAATAAGCTGCCATTATAGTCATCGATGTGGGCACTGGTATAGGCAGCAATATGTACATCCATATTTCTAGGAATTTATGGATGCTTGTATGGATGATTATGCTGGTGCTTATACTGGCATCTATATCGGTGCCAATATTTTCAGGTGCATATAATGGTAGAAATGTTTTAATGGTTATACCGATGGTCAAGTGACTGCTTGTATGACTAACATGGTCTTTCTAGATATTTCCAATGGCCATACTGATGATGGGGCATGATGGTCGTTATGGCTAGTATCAGTACGCCCCTTATATGTTGTAGTTTCATTCAAGGATATAAAGAATCCTTTGTATGAACTGATATGATTCAAAGCACCACTATCAAGAAAAGCAATCCAAATCAGCCTCAATGACAATAATACATGTAAATTTGATGATTAATCATAATCATTTGTAAAACAATGTGCCCAAATATTGTTTTGCAACATTAGTGTTTTGAAAGCTTCTTCCTAGAGTATAGCATCCGCCAGGGAGCGAGTGAGTACGTATCCACCCATCCAACTCCACCCATATATATAACAAAGGTCCAAGAGATGCATGTCTTAAATTTTTAGCCATGTGTCCTTCCAAGTGTCCTTCATGTGGATACTTTCCAAAGAGAATCACATGGCTTCTATTTCAATTGAAGTCTTTCTATCATGTACGAGTCAAGGTGTCACTTGGGAGAAGCTTCTCCCAAGACTAAGATTTTATTCTCTTAGGTTAATTATTCCTAAGGTAACAAACCCTTCAATTGAGACTTCTATGAAAGAAAACCTCAAGGGTTAAATCCAAGAAACATAGGTTCCTTTTAGGAGGGTCTAACCCATGATTTATACAACATTCTTCCCCCTTTAACATTTTTGTCCTCCTCTTTCTATTTCCTCTCTCTCTCTCTATCTTGCTCTCTCTCTCTTTCATCTCTCTCTTTTTGTCTCTCTCTTTATCTCTGTTTCTACTAAAGAACAAATAACTCAATTATATCTATGTGTGTGTGTATCTCTACCTTTCTCTCTTTCTCTGTCTCTTTCATCCCTCACTCATTCTCTTTCTCTCTTTCATCTCTCTCTCTCTCACTCTTGCTTTCATCTCTCTCAATCTTTCATCTCTCTTTATATCATCTCTCTCTACATCTCTCTCTCTCTATTTCTAATAAAGAAAAAAACAATCAATTACATCAATGTAACTCTTCGGATCGTTGTCATCAAACCCCAATCAACATCATCCCTCATCAAATTCCAAAGATCCAATGCCAAAAAGCTCTTGTAAAACCAAAGAAAAGAGAAATTCGAAAAGAGAAAGCATATAGAAAGAGAAAGGGTGAAAGAGTACACACATCAATTATCCGGATGTGAGATCAAGAGAGAGAGAGCGATAGAGATGTGTGTGTAGACAGAGAGATCTATGTGTGTGTGTGTGCGTGTGTTTTTGTGTGTGTGCACACAAGACGATCACAATGCAGGTGGATGAGCACAATGTAGGCGCACATGCAAATGCGACACTTGCAGTACAGAATTCAAAATAATAGCGAATGTTGACTTTTTTCTCTTGCATCCAATTATGTTAAAATAAGTTGGCATTATAGTCATCGTTGTGGGCACTGGTATAGGCACTAGTATGTACATCCATATTTCTAGGAATTTATGGATGCTTGTATGGACAACTATGCCGGTGTGGAGGTGATCGCAATCCGGGTGGATCGGGTCCGGTCGTGGCACACACAGGGTGTATGAAGCTAATGAATGTTGGAAGGTTTAAAGATGTGAAGGTGAAATTAATGTTGAGTATGGAGAAGAGAGAGATGTTGAAATAATTATGGGAATGGGAATGTAGGTGTGCAAGTTAGATTGATGACATGAATGATAAGAATGAAAGAGAACCGTACACATGAATCAAATTTGGAAGGAAGAATGGTCCATTGGAGGAGCTTCTTAAACACTTCCTAATTCTAATCCATATGTATAGCCTTCTTTGGATGATATGTATGCATGACGAGAATAGATGGAATCCTTACACATAAATCAGTTTCGAAAGGAAGAATGGTCCAATATTGGAGCTTCTTATACACTTTCAGAAACTAATAAATATGTATGGATTTGTATGGATTATATACATGCAAGTGAATTATGATGATGGATTTTACTCACAAGCTCAAAGAAACATCCTCACTGGTTCAACGCAATAGTGCGGAGCCTTCTCACACATAGAAGAAATAGAAGACATGTAAAAATACTTAAGAGACTGAGAGAGGTGACAAGAGACAAGTGACAAGTGACATGAATTAAAAGAATTTGAATTAAGTTACATGTAAAAGATCATCGTGGCACGTCATGCTAAGCAGTCTACTGATCAAAGGTGGTTCCGACCCTCAAACCATGACAGTTCAACCGAATGTCACACGTAAGAAGGTGAGTTCCACTCCAGTGACCCTATGTCTGTCTAGGCTCGTAACGTCTAACTAAAGAAGTCTAAGACTCATTAAAATCAGCTCTAACTCACTCACACGCTCCACCGAGGGTGAGTCAAGATAGAGATGCTGGTTTCAAGAGCCTATCCTAGATTGGAGTTCTAACTTAAATTTGAAACTAGGTTCTATACTCATACTAGCTCACCTTGGATCCTCACTCGGTCAACCGAGGGTGATCGTCTCAAGGAAACCGTAAGCTAGCATGAGCCCTATGGATGCCTAACAATGATGCTCTAGGAGTTTGGAGGGGGTTTATATAGTTTTTTGGATGAATTTGGGCCCTTGGATCTAGAGAAATCAACTCTCAACTCTAGGATCACTACTTTTGATTACAACCATTTGATTAATCAAATCAATGGCTTGGAATTGTTCTTTCTATCAAATCTAGTGTAAAGAGTGAAATTTAGGCACCCTCATTCTCCACCATTGGATCTGGGGATGATCTGGACCGTCTGATCAGTGCTGACATCAATTCGGATAAGATAAGCCACTATTTTTGGAGAAACACTGCATTATTGATCTTTGATTGTAAAAAAGGTCTTCTTTTATGGAAAAAATTCGTGGATCCTCCTTCCTTTATGCTTTAGTGCATCTCCACCCTTGAATAGGAGCTCATCTTGAACGTTCACCATGGTTCAATCATATTTTGACATGTGGCAGCCCTTCAAGCCTTCAATTTTCTTATTCTAGAAAACTGCGGTGACCTTGAAAACTGGACTTTGTGCTCTTTGACCCTCCAAAAAGTCTTTGATGAAGATGAAACATTGTAGGACTATGTTTCCAAAGATCTCCTTCAGGAATATACAGAAAAAACTCCCATCTGAATCTCCCTTGTACAAGTTTGACTACATTTGGAAGCTTGCAAGGTGGCATTAAGGTGTCTAGGAAGCTCGGATAGCCTTGAAACTTTATACAAATATGTAGCCACATATGGTCTTTATACATGCCAAACCATATGGCTAACATAAATGTCTATACAAGAATTTGTAGGGTCAAACTAGAAAAAATACATTTTTACAAAATGAACATAGCATATGAATGTGCTACCAAATCCATTTTCTGCTGAAATTTGGGCTATAGACTGCCTTTGACAATCTTTACAAGTATATGGATTTTCATCTAATTTGGTGACAATGAAATTTTTGCCCTAATTTCCCAACTTTGACCAGCTTTGACCAACTTTGACCGCTACCATGGACTTTCTTGATTTCTTTGAAACTTTGTATGTGACCTTCCTTTGACATCCTTGATGCATCCTGGACTTCTCGGGGAATTCTGGCTACCTTCACCAAATATGTTTTTTGTAGGCCTTCACAAGTGAGAGAGGAGAGAAAATCTCGACGACATTCGCCCCCACTAAACCTGCGATTCCTCCGGAAGCGCCACTCTAGCATCTGTGAAAAACAAAATGTTCCAGGCATCAAATTCTTTTATAGGCAACATAAGAAACATGGAAGGAAAATTGATTATATGCATGAATCAGTAGGTAACGTGACATGAAGCAAAATTTGCATGAAAGAAAGAATTGAAACAGGCAACATGAATATGCATGAACAAATAGGCAACATATATGCAAATGAACAAGCAACATTGGCAACAAGAAAGAAAAAAAACAAGCATCAATATGAAGTGGAAGTGGATGTATTGAGTCGTTTTAAGCATCAGTTCCTCTCATCTTGAAGAAAATTTTGTACCTTTTTCATAAAGCAATCTACCTTAAATATGATTATAAACAAAGATTTAGGATTTTCAAGAGACATCTTTCATCTTTAGCTTATTTTAGATCAACTCCTTTCCTACATAAATATGAATATGCTCTTTCTCTAATAACATGCAAGGAAATCTAACTAAACTCCACTAATGCATAAATCTGCCTATATAGCCCGTGATTTATTCTACTATGCCTCTTTATCCTCCTTTGGCTTCCTCTTTTTTTTTTTTTTTTTTTTTTTGATGATGATGATGATTCGGCAACTTTATGGTTACGATCACTTTTTTTTTTTGGGGTGGAAGAAAGTGTAAACTTCTTGGTAACATGTAGCAACTTTTTTTTTTTTTTTTTTTGATGACGGGGAAAAATTAAACCCCGATACAAGGTACAACCATTTTTGATGACGGAGAACAGTCGTTTAAACTCCGATACAAGTGCTGTGAGATGGACTAAGGATGTAGAAACATGCAATAGCAGGAGCTAGGATTTCAACAATTATGCTTTCGATACTGGATACATATGCATGTTTATATATGAAAGTCATGTCACCAAAATAAACCTCCAAATCTACATGCCCTATCTTTCCACAATCCTAGATTATAATCAATTTCTTAGTAGATAAGTTACTACTTAAGATACAATTTTACACAAGTAGAGAAATCATCATTTGCCTTTTTTGACTCAAGTGATGTGGATATGCAATGTGATGCAAAGACTGAAAAAAACATGCATGAAACAAGCATGGAAAAAAAATAGAATGAACTTGAAAAAAAACAAAGCAACATGAACTTGAAAAATTAATGATGTTTTTCTTTTTTTTTTTTTTTTTATTTAATAACATGGATACTCCTGTTTATGAATCGGCCTCATTGTTGTCATCTTCTCCAATGTCCTCATCCAAAATGTACTCATCATTATCACGCTTCTTGAATAACTTTATCCTTTTACCTGCAATCAAAGTTTTTAGTGCAACACCATTTAATTCACAAAGAGCATACGTACCATTGTTGTTGACTTTTGATACAATGTATGGCCCAAACCACTGTTGAGTGAGTTTTTTGCGTGCATCATATTGAGAGTCAAATGTACTATCATAAATGAGCACCCAATCTCCTACTTCAATTGGCTTAGGACACAATCGATGAGTTTTATCAAAATAATGCTTGTTCTTCATTCTAGATTCTCTTAATTTTTCAACAGCATCATCAAGTCTTAATTTACCTTGTTCTAACTGTTTAATACGCAAACTCAAAAAATCATCAGTAGACATGTTTTCAGACCAAGGCAAATTTGACCATGCAGAAATATGAGACTGAATTGGAAACAATGGTTTTTGACAGTACATGAGTTCAGCAGGCATATATCCAGTAGTACGTGTGCATGTCATTCTATCTGCCCAAAATGCAAAAGGTAAGAATTTAGGCCATTGTTTGATGTCACCGTTACATGCTTTAGATATGGCTTTCACAATAGGTGGATGCCCTCTCTCTATTTTACCATTGGCCTCTGGGTTATATGCAGTAGTGAGAGACAAACGAATACCGTGACGCTCAAAGAACTCTTTAGCTTCTCTCGCATTTAACTCTCCACGATCGGCAACTACTTTCTCTATGTACCCAAAGCGACTTATGACATCTTCAAGCAAGAATTTGCAAACATTGTAAGTGGTCTTAGATCGTAGTGCACGTCCCTCTACATGATTAGTTAAGTCTTCTCTTGCAAGTACAATGTAACACATTTTGTCGATACCTTTAGGCATATTTACAAGATCTACTACCCACTTGTAGTGAATACAAGGTGGATAAGTAGGATGCAACGGATCTCTATGTTTGACTGATGAATGAAGTTGACAAGTAGAACATGTAGAAACATAGCTACTAATGTCAACATACATCCTAGGCCAATAATAGGTACTTCTAATTTTTTCATATGTTCCAAAAAATCCTTTATGACCTGCCCATAATGTCTCATGCATTTCCTTCATTACTTGCAATTGAAGACCTCTCATTCCTAGGACTCGTTGTGGATTCTTAACCTTACCCTTAGCATGTCTCCAAAGATAACCATTACATAGGAAAAAGTTATAAGCTCGTTTCCTAATGTTACGGAATCTATTCGTAGTCCAGCTAGGTAATGGTTGTAGTGTACTGAGATACTTTCCTATGTCTCTCCATTCATCTTCGTACTCAGACTCATGAAATTTCTCATACTCATATATATGTGGAACATAGTCAACTAAATTCACATTCTTTATTAGATCACTTTCAAGATCATCATCAAATCTAGCTCTCGATAACATATCAGCAACTGAGTTTGACTTACCTGAAATATGAACTAACTCAGGATTTATGAACTTAATATATGAGATCCATCTAAGCATGGCTATATCAGGAGATGAACAATTGGCTATCATTCCAATGAGAGGCAAACAATCAGTCTCAACTTTGACATTTGCACCAATGAAATATTCTTTGTCTGTTTTCAAAGCTGTTACCATACCCCATAGTTCTCGTTTGATCTGTGGATATTTTCGTTGTGTTTCATGTAGAATTTTGGCACCAAACCTAATTGCATATCTATTCCCTTCACTATCATCTTGACTTATGACCCAACCGATACCAATAGGACTAGTATCAACAGTCAATATAATAGGTTTGTTAGCAGAATAGTCTACACGCTTAAGGATGGGAGCTTCAAGCAATAATTTCTTCAATTTACGCATAGCTTGAGTGTGTTTGTCAGTCCAAATAAATTTTCGTTTCTTCCTCAACAAGTCATAAAGACAATCAGCAACATGAGCAAAGTGAGGGATCCAAATAACATAAAAGATGCAAGCACCAAGAAATCTACGTACCTCACTCACGTTGTTACATGTTTCAGAAATCTTGCTAATGGCATCAACTTTTTGTGGGTATGGCTTTCGACCATAATGGCCACATAAATGTCCAACAATAAGTACCTCGTTGACACCAAAAACAGATTTCTCTATGGAAAATGTGAGACCTACCTCTTCAAATCGTTGAAATATTCTTTCACAATCAGAGATATGGTCAAGAACAAATTTACGACATCCAGATGAATCTAAAGTAATGTCCTTTACACGTTCCTCACTCCCTTTAATTGGAATATCATCAATGAATGGCATAGTTATATGAGGGATAAAATCATGTAAGACCATATTCATAGCACTCATCATATGAGCCACAGAATTAGTCGCTCCTTGAGGTAAAGTACACATTCTCACTAAGCCTAAAGGAGTTTTCATTGTGGTTATGTCACGACTATCAATTGCTAATTGGAATTGGTCATATCCAGAATATAGATCACCCATTGAATAGATAGAATGTCCTGAAAATGATTCAACAAACTCATCTACAATGGGTCCTGTTCCTACATTCCTTATGGTGACATTATTGACGGGTTGGAGATCTTGAATAAAACGTAGTTTCCCATTCTTTTTAGGCACAGTGAACCATCTGTTTGAGTAAGGTGCAAAAGATGGCTCTAAAATTCTCATGTTTATCTTCTCCTTAAGTAGTTTCATTAGCTCAGGTAAGTGAGCCTTTGGAATAGGTATAGGACGAAGATTCCATGGAATATGTGGAATAGTAAAGATTATCATGGGTGCAACTAGCTTAGGATCTACACAACCAATCTCATGAGGATACATAGTAAAGGCTTTTCCATGGCTCCGTATAACTCTCTCAAATTTATCTATCTCTGCTGGCAAAAGAAAGTCATCATCTCTACCAATTTTCACCTGTTTGATTGTCTCATCCGTGAATGTATGTCCTATGTTTTTCTTATCCCGAAGAATTGGATCATTTTTCACATCAATAATTTTTTCATTACTTCCTTGAGGTAATGGTTGAGTTATGGGTTTGATTTTTTTGTCTACAGTTTTGTACTTTGTTTCAACTAAGGCATCATGTGTTTGGTTAAATTTTGAGCACTTGTCAACATTGAGAGCATACTCTTGGATTAGAGCATACTCATCAAGGGAAGAAATAAGAATAATATGGGAATTAGAATTTTGTTGAAGACATAACTCTAACTCCTCAAGAGTAGAGAAACAATGAGATATCTCAATCACATGCTCAATGTTCTCATCATATTCCATGATTTTGTTGTTTTTATAATTTTTTTGGGTTTTTTGGATAAAAGACTTGGACAATTGACTCTTATGAAGAAAATCTAATCTAGAATGTGGAAAACAAAGTGACAAACTATTGTACATGTTGGTTGGATGCGAGATGTCAAACCAATATCCACTGTTGTCCCGCTCAACAATGGATTCTATCCGAAATTTTGATCATATGTAGCTCCAAACATGAATCGAGGTGCACAATCACTACAAGCATGCTCATGACCCTGAGTAACAATAGGTTTCTTTCTAATTGACAATCGATTCCTACGATGATTCACTCCTACTGTCATGACTTGAAGTGATTGCATTCCATCCTTAGACTTAAATCTAGCATAGGTAGACCCATCATCCATGGCTTTAGTTTCCATACGACTCTCACAAATAAAGGGTTGACCTAAGAGAACTTCATAGGAGCAATTATCTTGAATAAAAAAGTGAAACTCTTCTGTGATTCCTCCTATGGATATGGGCACACTAGCACAAGCTCCATACAGGGTACCTACACCATTATCTGCAGTTCTCATACGCCATCCACAATCTTTATCTATGGGCCATCGAAACTTATCATAGACTTCTCTTGAAATCACATTGATTTCGGAGCCGGAATCTATTAATGCATTTACAGTGATAGTGTTCTTATCATTTCCTATTTTAACATGCATCTCTGATGTACCTCTAGACCAAAATGTTCTTTTAAAGTGACTTTCAGGATTGTTTTCATGATTTTCATGGTTAGGTTGAATAGGTCCTAAGAAATTTTTATTAACATTTACTTCATCATCATCAAAGTCCTCTTCATCAGATTCATCAAAGTTTAAGGCTTCATTCATAGCTTGATCTTGATCTAGAGAATCTTGCATCTCAGTATCTAGATTAAGTGGAAACCTCTTCCTTTTAATTAGTCCGATAAAGTTATCTTTAAAAACAGGCTTTGCAATAGAGAAAACTTGTTCTAAAGACATAGTCACTTGACTCTTAAGCAAAATGTCATCTAAAATTTCCATAGGATCTATTTTTCTCTCAATTTCTGAAATCAAGATGGCTTTAGGTTTTCTCTTTGGTTTCTTTTGTTTTTGCTCAGGATCTTGTTTTTGTTCATGTTCTCGTGTTTGGTCTTCAGTTTGTTTTGATTGTTCTGGTTTATCTAAAGGCTTTGGTTCTGTTTTTCTTTGCTTTGTCTTCTTCCCTTTTTGTTTCTCCTCTTGTTTTTGTTCATTGGGTTCTGATTCTTGTTTTTTATCTTTAGATTGTGATGTTTCTCCTTGCTCTATGATTGTTTCTATTCCCTCTGAGGTTTGTTTTCGAGTCACTCTTCTTTCACTAGGCTCAGCTTCATCTCTTTTTCGTTTTTCTTCTACATTGGATATGTGAGAAATAAGAGATTGATCTTCTATCGGTGACTCCCAAGCCGTTATTCTCCTAATCTCATCCCGTGCTCTTACTAAAGCCTCTATGGAAAAATCACCTTCCTTTGTGGGTTTACTTGATTCTACTTGTTGTTCATCAAGAGCTTCTAGTTTCACTCCTCTAGTTCCTACGTCCATTATGGTTATATTTTCATAATGTTTTTTCATTCCTCCCTTACCATAATTTCCTTGCAAAGGTAGCCTAGATCGATAGTCACAGATTTTCTTGTCTATGTCTATTACTAGTCGTTGCTCCTTAGCATCCTTCAATAGTTCGCAATCTCTCAAAAAGTGCTCTAACGAATCACACCAAGGACACCTACGAGGGCCACACACAAAACCATTTTGATTTTGAGGATTTTGATTAACTTGTGGTGGGAAATTTTGAAATTGAGGATTTTGTTGATAAGGTATTGCTTGAACAGGATAATTAGGATTTTGAAAATGCAATTGATGTATTTGAGGAGCTTGGGGAGCAACATGTGGTACTTGAGGCGCAAGAGGAGCTTCCATATTATACGGTTGATGATTTTGAAAATTTTGATTTTGAGGATTTTGAAAAGCTATTTGAGAAGCTTGAGGATACAGGTTTTGATACATTTGAGGATTTTGCACATGGGGATGAGGATTTTGCATTGAAGGATTATGCATGGGAGGATTATGCATTGGAGGAACTTGATATGCTTGAGTAGGAGCTCAGTTTGTGGATTTTGATTGGTAGCTATAACATGTTGATTAGGCTCTTGAAAAGTCATTGGGTTCATTTGATTTTGGAAAGTTTTGGTGTAATTAGATTGTAAAGCATCTATAGTCTTGGCCAAATTGGATTGTGTAGCAATAAGACTTTCCATTTGCTTAGTGAGAATATCCACTTGAGATAGTTCAACTACACTTTTATTTGGCTCTACTTTAAAACCTTGAGTAGGCTCCATCATTTGAGGAATAGGAGTAGATTCAAAAAGCATAGCATGGGATTGTTCTCTAAATTGCTCCTTAATTTGTGGAAGGCTAGCTTGAGGCAGACTAGTTTGCTCATAAAGCATGGATTGTCTTTGATGTCTATGGGCTACAACCTCTACTACTTTACGCACTTTTTGCCAATTGTCAGTAAGACCATAGCGCTTATCTGGTTCTTCTAATCGCCGTTCAACTTCCCTACGAGTTTCAGGATGAAGAAGCTTAAGAAAATTGATCACAAGATCAGGTTCCAAAGTTATCTTATCCTCATCAGGAAGTTGTTCATAGCGTCTAATATACTCATTTTGTAAGTGAGTAATAGAGCTACTAGGCTTTGGAGAATCGACCCATCGTAAGAATCCATCTCGATTATGTTGGCTATAATCTTCAAGATAGAATTCTTTGAGCATCTCCTTTCTAAAATCACTCCAAGGAAGACTATCATATTGAGTGACACGGTTTATGATAGAGCTATCAACAATTCGTTCAAAGAATGATATCAAAAGATCTTCAGGAAGACCAAAAATCATAGCTTGCTCTTCAAACAAATCTAAGTAGCTTGTGATGTTGATGCCATTGAATTTTCCCTTCTCTCTCAACATAGAAGAGACTATTCTTTGGCCTTGTTTCTCAACAATAAGGGATTTGAATCCTTCCTCCATCTTATGTGAATAAGCAAGTGATGCACGATGTTCTAGATCTCTCACAAATGTGTTTACTTCGCGACGAAGATGTGCACGATACTGTGAGAAATCCAGTGCAACACTCAAGAATGATAATGATGATATGATGAGGATGAAAAATATGAAACAAAGGATATGGATCACAACCTCCCAACAAGATCAGAAGCAAATACCACGAAGCGTTTCACGTCGGGTTCAAATGTGGAGGTGATCGCAATCCGGGTGGATCGGGTCCGGTCGTGGCACACACAGGGTGTATGAAGCTAATGAATGTTGGAAGGTTTAAAGATGTGAAGGTGAAATTAATGTTGAGTATGGAGAAGAGAGAGATGTTGAAATAATTATGGGAATGGGAATGTAGGTGTGCAAGTTAGATTGATGACATGAATGATAAGAATGAAAGAGAACCGTACACATGAATCAAATTTGGAAGGAAGAATGGTCCATTCGAGGAGCTTCTTAAACACTTCCTAATTCTAATCCATATGTATAGCCTTCTTTGGATGATATGTATGCATGACGAGAATAGATGGAATCCTTACACATAAATCAGTTTCGAAAGGAAGAATGGTCCAATATTGGAGCTTCTTATACACTTTCAGAAACTAATAAATATGTATGGATTTGTATGGATTATATACATGCAAGTGAATTATGATGATGGATTTTACTCACAAGCTCAAAGAAACATCCTCACTGGTTCAACGCAATACTGCGGAGCCTTCTCACACATAGAAGAAATAGAAAACATGTAAAAATACTTAAGAGACTAAGAGAGGTGACAAGAGACAAGTGACAAGTGACATGAATTAAAAGAATTTGAATTAAGTTACATGTAAAAGATCATCGTGGTACGTCATGCTAAGCAGTCTACTGATCAAAGGTGGTTCCGACCCTCAAACCATGACAGTTCAACCGAATGTCACACGTAAGAAGGTGAGTTCCACTCCAGTGACCCTATGTCTGTCTAGGCTCGTAACGTCTAACTAAAGAAGTCTAAGACTCATTAAAATCAGCTCTAACTCACTCACACGCTCCACCAAGGGTGAGTCAAGATAGAGATGCTGGTTTCAAGAGCCTATCCTAGATTGGAGTTCTAACTTAAATTTGAAACTAGGTTCTATACTCATACTAGCTCACCTTTTGGATCCTCACTCGCTCAACCGAGGGTGATCGTCTCAAGGAAACCGTAAGCTAGCATGAGCCCTATGGATGCCTAACAATGATGCTCTAGGAGTTTGGAGGGGGTTTATATAGTTTTTTGGATGAATTTGGGCCCTTGGATCTAGAGAAATCAACTCTCAACTCTAGGATCACTACTTTTGATTACAACCATTTGATTAATCAAATCAATGGCTTGGAATTGTTCTTTCTATCAAATCTAGTGTAAAGGAGTGAAATTTAGGCGCCCTCATTCTCCACCATTGGATCTGGGGATGATCTGGACCGTCGGATCAGTGCTGACATCAATTCGGATAAGATAAGCCACTATTTTTGGAGAAACACTGCATTATTGATCTTTGATTGTAAAAAAGGTCTTCTTTTATGGAAAAAATTCGTGGATCCTCCTTCCTTTATGCTTTAGTGCATCTCCACCCTTGAATAGGAGCTCATCTTGACCGTTCACCATGGTTCAATCATATTTTGACATGTGGCAGCCCTTCAAGCCTTCAATTTTCTTATTCTAGAAAACTGCGGTGACCTTGAAAACTGGACTTTGTGCTCTTTGACCCTCCAAAAAGTCTTTGATGAAGATGAAACATTGTAGGACTATGTTTCCAAAGATCTCCTTCAGGAATATACAGAAAAAACTCCCATCTGAATCTCCCTTGTACAAGTTTGACTACATTTGGAAGCTTGCAAGGTGGCATTAAGGTGTCTAGGAAGCTCGGATAGCCTTGAAACTTTATACAAATATGTAGCCACATATGGTCTTTATACATGCCAAACCATATGGCTAACATAAATGTCTATACAAGAATTTGTAGGGTCAAACTAGAAAAAATACATTTTTACAAAATGAACATAGCATATGAATGTGCTACCAAATCCATTTTCTGCTGAAATTTGGGCTATAGATTGCCTTTGACAATCTTTACAAGTATATGGATTTTCATCTAATTTGGTGACAATGAAATTTTTGCCCTAATTTCCCAACTTTGACCAGCTTTGACCAACTTTGACCGCTACCATGGACTTTCTTGATTTCTTTGAAACTTTGTATGTGACCTTCCTTTGACATCCTTGATGCATCCTGGACTTCTCGGGGAATTCTGGCTACCTTCACCAAATATGTTTTTTGTAGGCCTTCACAAGTGAGAGAGGAGAGAAAATCTCGACGACACCGGTGCTTATACTGGCACCTATATCGGTGCCAATATTTGGAGGTGCATATAATGGTAGAAATGTTTGAATGGTTATACCGATGGTCAAGTGACTGCTTGTATGACTAACGTGGTCATTCCAGATAATTCCAATGGCCATACTGATGATGGGGCATGATGGTCTGTATGGCTAGCATCAGTATGCACCTTATACCTTGTAGTTTCATTCAAGGATATAAAGAATCCTTTGTATGAAGTGATACGATTCAAAGCGCCACTATCAAGAAAAGCAATCCAAATCAGCCTCAATGACAATACTACATGTAAATTTGATGATTAATCATAATCATTTGTAAAACAATGTGCCCAAGTATTGTTTTGCATCATTAGTGTTGTGAAAGCTTCTTCCTAGAGTATAACATCCACCAGAGAGCGAGTGAGTACGTATCCACCCATCCAACTCCACCCATATATAAAACAAAGGTCCAAGAGATGCATGTCTTAAATTTTTAGCCATGTGTCCTTCCAAGTGTCCTTCATGTGGATACTTTCCAAAGAGAATCACAGGGCTTCTATTTCAATTGAAGTCTTTCTATCATGTACGAGTCAAGGTGTCACTTGGGAGAAGCTTCTCCCAAGACTAAGATTTTATTCTCTTAGAATAATTATTCCTAAGGTAACAAACCCTTCAAATGAGACTTCTATGAAATAAAACCTCAAGGGTTAAATCCAAGAAACATAGGTTCCTTTTAGGAGGGTCTAACCCATGATTTATACAACATTCTTCCCCCCTTTAACATTTTTGTCCTCCTCTTTCTATTTCCTATCTCTCTCTCTCTATATCTTTTTCTCTCTCTCTTTCATCTCTCTCTCTCTCTGTCTCTCTCTTTATCTCTGTTTCTACTAAAGAACAAATAAATCAATTATATCTATGTGTGTGTGTATCTCTACCTTTCTCTCTTTCTCTCTCTCTCTTTCTTCTCTCACTCATTCTCTTTCTCTCTTTCATCTCTCTCTCTCACTCTTGCTTTCATTTCTCTCAATCTTTCATCTCTCTTTATATCATCTCTCTCTACATCTCTCTCTCTATTTCTAATAAAGAAAAAAACAATCACTTACATCAACGTAACTCTTCGGATTGCTGTCATCAAACCCCAATCAAAATCATCCCTCATCAAATTCCAAAGATCCAATGTCAAAAAAGCTCCTGTAAAACCAAAGAAAAGAGAAATTCAAAAAGAGAGAGCATATAGAAAGAGAAAGGGTGAAAGAGTACACACATCAATTATCGGGATGCGAGATCAAGAGAGAGAGATAGGGATGTGTGTGTAGACAGAGAGATCTATGTGTGTGTGTGTGTGTTTTTGTGTATGTGCACACAAGACAATCACAATGCAGGTGGATGAGCACAATGTAGGCGCACATGCAAATGCGACACTAGTAGTACACAATTCAAAATAGTAGCAAATGTTGACTTTTTTCTCTTGCATCCAGTTATGTTAAAATAAGCTACCATTATAGTCATCGTTGTGGGCACTGGTATAGGCACTAGTATGTACATCCATATTTCTAGGAGTTTATGGATGCTTGTATGGACGATTATGCCGGTGCTTATACTGGCACCTATATCGGTTATAATATTTTCAGGTGCATATAATGGTAGAAATGTTTTAATGGTTATACCGATGGTCAAGTGCACCACTATCAAGAAAAGCAATCCAAATCAGCCTCAATGACAATAATACATGTAAATTTGATGATTAATAATAATCATTTGTAAAACAATGTGCCTAAATATTGTTTTGCAACATTAGTGTTGTGAAAGCTTCTTCCTAGAGTATAGCATCCACCAGAGAGTGAGTGAGTACGTATCCACCCATCCAACTTCACCCATATATATAACAAAGGTCCAAGAGATGCATGTCTTAAATTTTTAGCCATGTGTCCTTCCAAGTGTCCTTCATGTGGATACTTTCCAAAGAGAATCACATGGCTTCTATTTCAATTGAAGTCTTTCTATCATGTACGAGTCAAGGTGTCACTTGGGAGAAGCTTCTCCCAAGACTAAGATTTTATTCTCTTAGGTTAATTATTCCTAAGGTAACAGACCCTTCAATTCAGACTTCAATGAAATAAAACCTCAAGGGTTAAATCCAAGAAACATAGGTTCCTTTTAGGAGGGTCTAACCCATGATTTATACAACATTCTTCCCCCCTTTAACATTTTCGTCCTCGAAAATGTGCTTTGGTATATTATGTGGAGTATTCCCCCGTGCACCATGATTTAGTTTGATTATGGACTCACTCTCAAAAAATATTTTCCTCGTTTTTATCCAGAAGTTAAAAAAGAGGGAAATCTTTTGTTTATGGAACTTACTCATTCCCAAGTAGCACTTTCTTTGGTTCCATCCCTCCATTTTTCTAGGCACTCTTTATATATATGATTTCTTGTTTTTTTATCTCGAGTGCGTAGTATTCTTTGAGGTTTATGAGGGATGTTAAGAAGGGAGATTTGTTGAATGATTGTATCCGAAGATACAAGATTGTCCTGTTCAGCTAGTCTTCTTTTTAGTCAACATACATGGAATACTGGATGAAGTAAATAATCTTCTAGGAGTTCTCGTAAGTGAAAGTCCCTATTCTTTTAAGAACCTTAAAAGGGCCACAGAATCTCGAAGAGAGTTTAGGACAAGGTCCTGTTTTTAATGTTTCAGATTTCTCAGGAACTTTAAGATATACTAATTCATCAACTTGAAAGGAAATATCTCGCCTTTTAGGGTCGCTAAAAGATTTAGCTCTATCGTGGGCTTTCCTCAGGTTTTCCTTGGCTAGTTTTAGCTTAAAGTTCATATCTTCTAAGAAATCTTTTGCGGCTTGGACTTTTTCATTTTAAAGTCCAACTGCATAAGGTGCTCTTGGTTGAAACCCATACATTAACATAAAAGGGCTATATTCCATTGCAGAATGGTTTGCACTATTGTAAGCAAATTCTAGTATTAGTAAATAGTCTTCCTAGTTAGTTTGGGTAGAAGATATGTATGCTCATAACATATCTTCAAGTATTCGATTAACTCTTTCAGTCTGACCATCCGTTTGAGGGTGTTCAGCAGTACTCAAGTTTAGCTTAGTTTCTAATCTACTGAATACAGCTCTCGAGAAATGACTAGTGAATTTTCTATCTCTATGAGACACTATGACTTGAGGTAATCCATAGAGTCTATATAGTTGTTCTATGAATATTTTAGCTAATTTTGAGCCATTTTGGTCAATCGGTCAACTATGACCCAAATAACATCATGACCTTTAGGGGTACGTGGCAAGCTTGTAATGTAATCCATGGAAATACTTTCCCATTTTCCATTTGGAATTTCTAAGGGATGCAACAAACCCCCTATCTTAAGCTTTTCAGCTTTGTTAACTTGGCACTTGGTGCATCTAAGTACATAATTATGTACATCTTTATGTATACTAGGCAAGTAAAATTGCCTTTTTACTAATTCATAAGTTTTGTTGATTCCAGGATGTCCTGCACTTGGGGCATCATGAAATTCAAACAAAACTTTTTTTCTAAGTTCAGAATTACAAGGAACACAGATATTTCCTTTGTATAACAGATATTCATCTTGAATACTGTAATATTTAAACTTATCTTCATTTGATAAGTTTGTATTTGGAGTAGAAACCTTCTTCCAGGCTTCATTAAAACTAGTATCCTCTTGATACTTGCCCTTCATGAGTGTTACTAACTCATTAGAAATCTGTATGAAAACTCAAAGAATTTAACATGGGCATCCTACTTAATGCATCTCCCACAATATTAAATTTTCCCTTTCTATATCTAAGTTCATAATCAAAATCTTGGATTAATTCGGCCCATCTAGCTTTTCTACCTGATAATTCGGATTGGTTTGCAAACCATTTAATACTTGTTTGATAAAAAACTATAGTTACTTTGGCGCCAAACAAGTAATGTCTCCATTTTTTCAGAGCATGCACAATTGCATAAAGCTCTTTTTCATAGGTAGAATAGTTTCTTTGAGCTGAATTTAGCTTTTGGCTTTCAAAAGCAATTGGTCGACCATTTTGACTCAAAATAGCTCCTATTGCTAGATCACTAGCATCTGTTTCAACTACAAAGGGTTCATTTGGATCTACTATCTGTAGAACCGAGGCCGAAACTAAGGCTTTTTTAAGTCTTTCCATACTTTTAGCCTGTTCCTTCTCCCAGTTGAGGCTTTTGGGTTTACCCTTTAATTTTTCAAATAAAGGGGTTGAGATTTTTGCAAAGTTTGGTACAAATTTTCTATAGTATCTTGCTAACCCTAAAAAACTTTGAAGTTCTGTAATAATTTTAGGGTGAGGCTAGTTAAGAATAACTTGGACCTTATCAGGATCTACTTGAATCCCTTTTTCAGATATAATGTGTCCAAGACATCTGATTTCTGTTGAAAGAATTCACATTTATCTTCTTTTTCGAATAATTTATTTTCTCTTAGAACTTGGAAAACTTTTTCCAAATGTTCTAGATGAGAGGCTGCATCTTGACTGTAGACAAGAATATCATCAAGGAAAACAACTACAAACTTTCCCAAATAAGGGCTTAATATAGTGTTCATAAGTGTCATGAACGTGGCTGGGGCATTTGTTAGTCCAAAAGGCATGACTAAAAACTCAAAATGCCCATATTTAGTTTTGAAAGTTGTTTTAGAAACATCTTCAGATTTAAGTCTAATTTGATGATATCTTTGACGGAGATCAAGTTTTGAAAATATCTTAGCTCCTTTTAGTTGATCAAATAAATCATCAATTCGGGGCATTGGATATTTATTCTTGATCGCAAATTTATTCAAGGCTCTATAGTCAATGCATAGTTTCATTGATCCATCTTTTTTCTTGACTAAAAGAATAGGTGCTGCCCAAGGTGAAAGACTACGCTGAATGAGTCCCTTAACTAGGTATTCATTTAACTGTTTTTCTACTTCAACTTGCTGGGAAAAAGGGAGTCTATAAGGGGGTTTAAATATAGGCTTAGTACCTGGGAGCAAGTCTATAGCATGGTCGACTTGCCCACAAGAAGGAGGTAAGCCATGGGGAAGTTCTTTTGGCAAAACATCCCGATAATTATTTATTAAACACTTCAATTTAAACTTTTCATGTTCAGATAAGGGAGACAAGATATAAGAAACTAGATTCGTATTATGTACATTGTTTACATCAGTTGGAAGTATCATGAAAACTTTCGCTTTTTGAGTATTTACAAGTTTTTTCAACTCCATGCTAGAAATCAAAGGAGTACTAGGCACATCATGCTCTCCTTGAATTAGATAACAGATTCGATTTCTCTCAAATTCCAAAGTATTCAGCTGATAGCTTCTTTTAAGTGTTTTCCCTAAATCCCAAAGCCATTCCCTACCCAAAACCACATCAGTTCTTTCCATGTGCATGATATGAAAGTCTAATTTATCTTTATAACCTTGAAATTCTATTTCGATGTTACAGATCATAGTATCCCAGACTTTCTTGTCTTGACCCTACATCATAGACACAACATACTAATGAGGTGACTTTTGCTGGGGCAACTTTAGTCTCTTCACGAGTGAGTAGTTTAGGAAATTGTGGGTGGCCGAGTCATCTATCATGACTCTGGCCTTTTCACCACTTATGCAAGCATGAAGTTTGACCAAGTCATGAGGTCCAAACTTGTTTTGGACCCACATTGAGTCAAACAAACAACATTGATGCTTGAAGTCTTCGTGAAGGACTTCCACTGTTTTTTGAAACTTTACTATTTTCGAGATTCAATGTTTGGACTAAGTGTATTCCTGTCTTTTCTTTCCCTCTTATCTCACGGGTGGCTTTTTGTTGTCCCCTAGTCATGCAACTTTTACTAAGATGTCCTGGGTTAAGGCACTTAAAGCAAAGATTCTCATTTCTTGCTTTTTCCCAAACCTCAGGGTCAAGCCTAGGCCATGAAGGTCTAGGATTTTTAAAGTCATCTTTTTTGAACGTGCCTAGCTTTCTTTTACCTGGTTTATTTTTTTTTTGTCTCCAACAAGATGAAGTGGTTGTGTTCGAGTTTTAGCATGATCTTCATAGATCTGTGCTAACTTAATAGCACCTTCTAAACTTTTTGGAGCACTTCTTTTCACTTCATGTTTGACTTGCTTGTCGAGACCACGGAAGAAACCTCTTACCTTATGAAATTCATCTAGGTTTTGCAATTTAAGTACTATTTCTTGAGAATGAGAAATATATAGAGAAAGGGGACGTCCTCTCTGTAGGACTTTGTCCCATTCTTCCCAGTTTCGATCATCCTCATTTTCTAGTAAGAATTCTTCTTTGAAGAATTCTTCAAATTGATTCCAAGTTTCTGGGATTCTTTGAGCCTCCTTTAAGCTCATCCACCACTTATAAGCCCAAGTGATAAACTTCTTTCTAAGACTTGATAAGCTTCAGGGGTGTTTTTTAATTGATGAAGGTCTTGCCATTTTTCTAAAAATGTCAAGACTGCATCTTTGTTTTGGTCTTTATCTTCCCTTGAAAATTGAGGTGGTTTTAACTCTTTTGCAAAAGACAAGCTTCTAGACTTAATGGCAGTGTGAGGAGGATTTACTTCATTATCCTTATTTTTTAAAGATACATTACTATGCAATGGTAAAGGGGCGTCAGTTCCTTTACTAGATGATGGGTTCCTTGGTCGAATGGACAAAGAACCCATTCGGGCAGGTAAGGGTAAAGATGGACAAATCATATTAACAATTTATTCCATCTTCTCTTTAACTTCATTAATTGAAGTACGAAGGGTACCCATCTCGTTTTGGATTTCTTTGACAATGAACATATCCGCTTGGATATCGTTCATTTTTTTTCATCCAATCCATTCAACTCTTTATAAATATTTATTTCCTGCCTTTCTTCTTGGCCTATCTCTAGAAGATCTGGAGTGTAATCTAATTGTCTACCCCCTTTCTACGGTGCATAATCCTCTTCCTGCCTAGGTATGTCTAATAACATGTTACTTGCGTAGGAATCCCCCATAATTCAATGAATACTTTGGAATAAACTAGAAATAATAAGATGTTGTTTCTAATACTGAAGGAAAGAAAATAAAAATTAAATCCAGTATTTCCCGGATTTTTTCTTTGATATCAACTTCTAGTTGTAGGTCGGCCTGGGCCGCCTTGGACGATTCATCGAAACTTCAATTCGCATGATTTTCTTTGGAGATTCAATCGATGAAACTTGTGGTTTTTGTTGAAACTCCTCGAATGTCGATCGTCAGATTGCCTCATATAAAATTGTTGGAGTTAGACGTCTGCGGAAGCACGCGAACAGCACAAGGAAGAAGAAGAAGCTTGGAGCACAACACACAAGACTGAATGTATTACTAGAGAATGTACAAAGATAAGTAGCCCATTAGGGCAATAGGCGTATATACAAGCCGGGGGAAAAAAACCTCCTAAAGAGGGAAAAAAGTGCCCCGGCAGTCCTAGAGTGTTCACACACATCACTACCTAAATATATCAACAAATCCCCCCTGGGAGTGATGCGGTGAACAAGGAGCTTGCACTCATGTATAAGGAAGTGCCAAGCTATGTGGAAATCACTCCACAAAAGGAAGTAAGCCCAAAGCTTTGCGGAAAGCTTCAAACTTCTCCCTAGGCAGAGCCTTCGTGAAAAGGTCTGCAATGTTCTCCTGCGTGGGCACATATGCCAAGCTGATCTCCCCAGCAGAGAACCTCTCCCTGACATAGTGATAATGCACCTCAATGTGCTTAGTGCGAGCATGGAACACAGGGTTCCTCGCAACTGCCAATGCGCTCTGACTGTCAGTGAAGATGGTGGTGGCAGAAGACTGGCCAACACCCAAATCAGCCATAAGGCGTCTGAGCCACACACACTCAACAGTCGCTGTGAAAGCTGCCCTATACTCAGCCTCACAACTGGAAGTGGCCACAGTAGGCTGCTTCTTGCTCAACCAAGATATACATGAGCTACCAAGCATGAAGCAAAAACCACTGGTGGACACACGAGTGTCATAGCAACCAGCCCAATCTGAGTCAGAAAAAGCATGCAAATCTGGCGGTAGTGATCCCCCCTTGGGATAAAACAACCCAAGTAGCCGAGTACCACTCAAGTAGCGAAAGATGCGCTTAACCGCTTTCCAATGCGTGACTCCTGGACAATGCATGAACCTGCTCATCTGTGAGACAGCAAACTGAATATCTGGCCGAGTAATGCATAAGTAAATCAAGCATCCAACAGCCTGCTGATAGAGAACAGCATCAAATGCATCTCCAGCATCATGAAGACTCAATCGTAAACCTGTCTCCATAGGAGTGGCAATAGGCTTACAGTCTTCAAGGCCAAAACGCTGCAATAATGTGTCAATATATTTCGTTTGACACAAAGCCATTCCACCATCAACGTGCATAAACTGAATGCCCAAATAGTGATGCAAATGCCCCAAATCAGACATCTCAAATGAGGCATGCAAATCAGCCTTAAAATCAGCAATATGTGTCTCAATAGGACCAGTGAGCAGCATGTCATCAACATAGACAACAATGATCAGAAGCACATCATTAGCACGCTTAACATATAAGGTGCTTTCAGTTGGACTGTTCTCAAAACCATGTGCAATTAGATAGGCATGTATTTTCTCATACCAAGCACGTGGTGCTTGCTTTAAACCATATAACGCCTTCTTTAACCTGCACACCTGGTTTTCATGCCCTTTCTGCACAAAGCCACGGGGCTGAAAAACATACACTTCTTCATGCAAGTCACCATTCAGAAATGCTGTTTTAATGTCCAACTGATGTACATTCCAACCATGATGGGCTGCAAGTGCACAAATGCTCCGAACAGTAGTCATACGGCATGTAGGTGCAAAGGTCTCATCAAAATCAATGCCTCTTTCTTGCGCATAACCCTTTGCAACAAGCCTAGCCTTATACCTGTCAACTGTACCATCAGGTTTACGCTTCAGCTTGTATACCCACTTAGTGCCAATGGCCTTCTTGCCAGGAGGCAAGTCACATAAAGACCATGTACCATTCTTCATTATAGCATCATATTCAGATTGCATAGCAGCCATCCAATTTTCTGAATTTTGTGCTTCATCAAAAGAAACAGGCTCATTCTCATCACAGAGACTAGATGCAGCCATAGCATAGCAATCTGATGCAAAGGAGGTACTATGAGAGCCTGAACGAGTACGATATGACAAAGGTGCATCTAATTTGCTGTCACGCAAAGTCTGCACCAACCATTTTGGCATAGTTTTTGCCTGCTCAATATCAGCTCTCTCATCAATAAGTGCATCATGTAAATCTGCATCAGAAATGGAATGATCTGTATCATCATATGAAATCTGCAAAGGCTGAGAAGTTGTCTCATTAGGACCAGCACTAGCCTGTCCACCTGTAAAAAGAGGCATCAAAGTATCATACATGTCTTTGGAGCTAACAGATGTCTCCTTAGTACATGAAAGCAATGGCTGAATAGCATCTTCCACAAAGACAACATCGCGGCTAACCAGAATGCGTTTAGTCTATGGATGATACAGACGATAGCCTTTACTTTCAGAACTGTACCCAACAAAAATACATTTTACTGCCTTATCATCCAATTTTCTGCGATGTTGTTGAGGCACTAATGCATATGCCAAACAACCAAAAACACGCAGATGAGCAACAGATGGCTTGCGGTCATGCCAAGCCTCATATGGAGTGATAGACTGCAACGCTTTGGTGGGACACCTGTTCAGTACATATGCTGCACACATGACAGCCTCAAGCCAGAAACTATGTGGTAAAGCTTGACTTTTGACCATGCACCTCGCCATCTCCATGAGTGACCTGTTCTTTCGTTCAGCAACTCCATTCTGTTGAGGTGTATACGGCACTGTACACTGGTGTTTTATCCCACGTTGAGCCAGAAATGCATTAAAATCTGAAGACATATATTCCCCCCCTCGATCAGAACGGAGGGTGCCCATTTTACATGCTGACAGATTTTCAGCCAAAACCAAAAACTGTTTGAAGCACATGAACACTTCGGACTTTGCTTTGAGTGGATATACCCATGCATGCCTGGAAAAATCATCAATGAAAGTCACGAAGTAAAGGTAATTTCCAAAAGAGGGTGTCTGCATAGGACCACAGACATCACTATGTACAAGCTGCAATTTCTGCATAGCCCAAACTGAACCATCTTTTGGAAAGGAAAAACGCTGCATTTTGCCCAAAATACAGCCTTCACAAACATGTTTTCCAGGTGCCTCAAGTTTGGGCAAAGAGGACACCATTTCAGATTTCTGCAGGCGTAACAAACTAGCAAAATTCAGATGACCAAAGCGTGCATGCCAAAGCTTTGCATCTGACATAGCCTGAGAATCATGAACTGCACATGCCGAATCATTCATAGATCTTTCATAGTCTATGAGCTTATACAGCCCACGACATAAAATGCCAGAAGCAATAATCACATCGCCATTTGAGAGATCATGGACTGTACACCTGTCATCAACAAATTTCACAACCAAGCCAATCTTGGCTAATGCAGAAACTGATAACAGATTCTTTTTTATCCCTGGCACAAATAAAGCATCTGACAAAGTGAAAGAACTACCATCAGCAGTAGTCAGAATGATCTTACCAACTCCCATAACAGGATAAGAGGAGTTATTGGCGCATGTGACAGTATTCCCTGTAGGGGCAGGCTCGAGTGAAGAGAAGAAACTGCGCTGCGAGGTAATATGTTTGGTCGCCCCACTGTCAAAGTACCAAACATCTGAGTCTACTGCAGACATGCACTGATCATGAGAAGATGGGTCAAAACTGCAGACAGTAGTAAACGCCCATTCTTCTTCCTGCACAAGATTTGCAGACTCTGTTTTTGGTGTAGAGGCCTCTGCAACAACCATTCCAGCCTCTTTCTTCTTTGCCTCTTTAGCAGCCAATTTTGGACAGTTCTTTATAATATGATCATTTCCTTTACAGTACTTGCAGAACAATTTCTGCTTTTCTGATTTCTTCTCATCTTTATCCTGGTTCTTCGATTGTGCAGCATTTGCAGATTTCTGCTTACTAGTAGAAGAGCTCCATTTTCCTTTGCCCTTCTGACTAGCCAGGAAAGCTTGATCTGCAACACGCATAATGGAACTGTTCTGCGTGGACTGATCTTCCTGCAACAGAACAGAGACTAATTCCTCAAATGACAAGGCATTCGGATTGCCTTTCATCATCAATCGAAGAGTAGAGGCAAAACTCTGATATGAATCAGGAAGGCCATTCAGAACGGTCTGCACAAGTGAGCTATCTGGTATAACCTCATCAGCAGAAATCAATTGTTCCTTCAGGTCTTTGATCTTTGTAAGAAAACTGTCCATCGAATCACCTTCATTCATGTGCTCACTCTCCAACTGTTTTCGGAGGTAAGCAACACGAGCCTCATTCCTAGCCTGGTACAAAGTGGTAAGTGTATCCCAAGCATCCTTTGCTGTTCTGCAAGAGCGAATGTGAGGAATAATGGCACGTTTGACAGACAAAGCTATCAATGCATGTGCCTGGGCATCTCTGCCATCCCAACGAATCTGCTCTGCAGTAGGTGCAACAGAAACAGCAGCACGAACAGGAATCTGCGGAATATCATCTTCGACACCATCTTCATCAGCTCCAACACCTGTATTTGCAGTACCTGTCGTTACAGGTGTAACAGGACGTCTTTCAACACCCTGCACAATGTTCCACAATCCTTTTGCAACCAGTACATGTCGCATCATATAAGCCCATAATGGGTAGTTGGTACCATCCAACTTATCCTCAACAGCCAACATACGGAATACATCACTGCTTTCAGCCATGGCCGGTGACTAAAATACCTTGATGCAGAAAATTGACTGTATCTCAAAAAGTTGAACAGAACTGCCCAGACGAGTTCTGCTAGACCTGTACCAGACTTCGAGATGCTTAAACTGGCGAACAGAAACTGGTATATACCTTTGGCACAAAAGGACGAAATAGCCTGCACAAGCACTGCGATAGTGCGTTCGGAGGCCGAAACGAGCTCAGATCGCGATTTCGGCACCACAAAGCGAAGCGGTTTTGATCTCGGAAACACCCTGAGTATGCTCACCAAATTTTGTGCGAATCTGAGACTGCAAACGGAGGAGTGTCGACGGCGCCCTAGAAGAAGCAACGACCTGCTCTGATACCAATTGTTGGAGTTAGACGTCTGCGGAAGCACGCGAACAGCACAAGGAAGAAGAAGAAGCTTGGAGCACAACACACAAGACTGAATGTATTACTAGAGAATGTACAAAGATAAGTAGCCCATTAGGGCAATAGGCGTATATACAAGCCGGGGGAAAAAAACCTCCTAAAGAGGGAAAAAAGTGCCCCGGCAGTCCTAGAGTGTTCACACACATCACTACCTAAATATATCAACAAAAATTCAAATTTAAGTGACTTCAGCTTTATCTTCTTCAGCAGAGCATCCTGTCGTTCGTCGGCAGAGGAGTCTCTCACGAGTCAGACCATTAATTTATTTGAGATAGGGCCCCTTTCTCTAGTCACCGGTTGGCTGGGGGATCTCCTTGGCCATCGGTTGGCTAGGGGATCCTTCTTTACCTTTAATGCTTGTACTTTGAGCTGTAAAGCTGCAAGGGCTCGGCGGTGGTGCTCAAACGGGCATTAGCTACCGAGAGAGAGACAAGAGAGCTCATGATGCTCTGGTCACCTTCTGTGACTTCATCGATGTCCGTTTGAATGCTCTAATCGAGGCAAACTTCAATTAATCAGGTGCAAATTTTGGAGTCGATAGCAACGGGTGTCCTTATGCATTAACTATGCGCATAGGCTCTGAGCTGCTTCGTCCGTCCGTTGGAAGATCCCTTGATCATTAAATAACTGAGGCTTTACCTACCTAAAGCTTAGGTAGGTACTATTATTGAGCACATGTGGCAGTACTCTGGAAAGGTGCAAATTGCAACCGAAAGAGAGTGGGAAAAAAAACGTAGTCGCCGATGAACTCAAATTTTACCAAACCTTCAAGAAGATGGCTTGCACAGGAATCAAGAAACACAACAAGTACTTGAAAAAGAACTTGGCTCTAATACCACTCTTGGGAAAGCTTCCTCCTAGAGTATAGCATCCACCAGAGAGTGAGTGAGTACGTATCCACCCATCCAACTCCACCCATATATATACCAAAGGTCCAAGAGATGCAAGTCTTAAATTTTTAGTGATGTGTCCTTCCAAGTGTCCTTCATGTGGATACTTTCCAAAGAGAATCACATGGCTTCTATTTCAATTGAAGTCTTTCTTTCACGTACGAGTCAAGGTGTCACTTGGGAGAAGCTTCTCCCAAGACTAAGGTTTCATTCCCTTAGGTTAATTATTCCTAAGGTAACAAACCCTTCAATTGAGACTTCTATGAAATAAAATCAAGGGTTAAATCCAAGAAACATAGGTTCCTTTTAGGAGGGTCTAACCCATGATTTATACAACAATTAGCCTCATCATTCTTTGCATTGGATGCATTTTGAATAATAAATATGCGAGATTATATCTTGTTTTTATTACACATGTGAAACATTGTACAATGATAAATGGTTCATGTTTTCTTCTTTTGCATATCACCTTCATGAGAGGAAGAGGTGAAGGCGAAAGATCAAGGCCTTATTTGTTATGAAGAAAAAGCTAAACTATACTTCTTTTACCATTTTATGTAATAGAAACTACTTATCTTTCCTCATAAAAAAGTTTTCTATTCATTCTTGATTGCTCTTCTTGAAAATGAAGAGACATAACCTCATTAGAAGTGTACATATTTGATTTTCCATTTGAAATAAAAGTAGCAAATCTTTGAAACAATATAGAATAATTCCATCAATAACTTCCAATTGATCTTTCAAATCCTTTATGTATTTAATGGATATATCCATTGAATCATTCTCAGCCATACATACATCTTCATTCTCCTCTCTTAATTAAGCAACATGTGCTTTATTTTGCACATCATACAAAGAAGAAAGAGCATCCCAAGCTTGTTTTTAAGGAATTTATGATTGGATATGTGAAAGAATATGTAGCTTCATGGAAAGAATAACCAATGCATGAGCTTCAACATCCTTTCCATCCCATCTAAGTTACTCTTACATAGATGGAAAAGAAATAGTCATTGTACTTGAAGAAGGACTTGGGTTCATGAGAATAGATTGCATAATAGAGGATCCACTAAGTTGTTTGTCAACATTAAACACTACGTTACATAGTTAATTTGCAAAAAGAGCTTATTCATCATCTAAGACCACATTGAACATCTAGTCCCATTAAACTTACTCTCAGCTTGAAACATGCCAAACAAGTCATTATTGCTTGTGGTAGGACCAAAGAACTTAAAAGTGGAAAGATGTGAACTTCAAGAATCAAAGAAAGGCGAGTTGAAATGCAGCTTACAACCTATAACTCCATTGTCAAATTTTATTGCACAAATTTTTTTGCAAGGGGGTGAGACCTTGGAGCACCTGGTGAAAATGTCTAAGTGCTTAACCTTGCACTTCTATTCTTTGGAACCGATTTCCATTGTTAAAGGTGTGAAGACATGTGTACATGAAAAATAATAAGTTATGAAGAACCTCAATCAGCTTTGCTATAGTTGTTGGGCGCCTAAGAGAGTGAGGAAAAAAATAGAAGTACACCCAAGAGAAAATAAGCAAGAAAAATGATAGTTAAAAGAGATCTCTTTTTATTGCTGATGAGCAACCACGAGTAATAGGAGAATGATTCAAGTGAGAGCTATAACTATTGGACATAGATGTCTGCGGAAGCATGCGAACAACACAAGGAAGGAGAAGAAGCTTGGAGCACAACACACAATACTGAATGTATTACTAGAGAATGTACAAATATAAGTAGCCCATTAGGGCAATAGGCATATATACAAGCGGGGGAAAAAAACCTCCTAAAGAGGGAAAAAAGTGCCCCGACAGTCCTAGTGTGTTCACACACATCACTACCTAAATATATCAAAAAATCCCCCCTGAGAGTGTTGGTGCAATTCACAAGCCTACACATTTGGCTTGTAATTCATACACATATGGAGAAGCATAGGAATCAATGCTAGTGGTTAATTACCACTTTATCCTTTTGTAAAAGTCACATTTGACTTGGAATCTTTGTAAACACCTACCAAAAAGAACTCATGGAAAAGTTAGCTTTGATTGATGGAATATCTCCTAGGATGTAGGAGCATGATTATAGAGAACCAAAAGTTTGAATTCAAATTCAAACTCTAAACTCAACTACTATAAAAGTGATCATAAAAAATTCGCGGGTATGCAAGTCACTTTCCAAGCTTCTCATTCTCATTTCTGAGCATGTGTAAGGCCTATACTCTAGACGATACCTATCTACACAATTAGGCAATGATCTTCATGCCTATGGCATTGTACAACAATGTTCATTAATACATATATCTACATTGTTCATTTATGAGTTCTCTGTCATAGTGTTTGAAAGTCTGTCAACTTGTGGAGATCATATCTCACTCATTTCTCGACCAAATTCAAAGATCTATAGCTTGTTGGAACCAGCTCAACGTTTTCTACATAATATCAAAATTTGAAGGATGACTATCGAGCCAATTTAGAGAAACGTTTGTCGAGGTGATCACTGGTCGAAGTCTGCAACAGTCCTAAAATATCAGGGGTAAAGGTTTACTTGCTAAATTAATTTCTTTGAGCATAGTTAGTTATGTTAAGTGATTTCACTTGAAATCATTAGCTTTCTAAGCTGATTAGATACCCCTAAAAGGAATTTTTCTAATTCCTACTGTGATGGTCATACTGAGCAAAAAATACAGCAGGTGTCTAGTAAAAAATAGAAGGTTTTCTTGAAGGCTTGAAGTTCAAAGTTGTCTGTTTTGATCCAACTTTTTCATACATCATTTCCAAAGTACATAGGCCACTTTATGGTGTCATTGGATAGCCAAGAAGGTCCACTCATCAACTCTGAAGCATGAAATGGCTGCTACAAAGCATGTTTCGGCACTACCTACTCATTCTCTTGAAGTGTCCATCCATCATTCCCAACAGTGGTATCAGAGCAAAGTTAAGGTAAAATGGGAGATGGTTTCCATTCATTTATTGATAAATTGGACAGGAACGTAGTAAGGCAAGTGATCAATGTGATTAAAGCTGATGACAAATGGGAAAGCTTCACCATTGCCATGGACCTATACATGGACATGCAAATTCCAGATCTTACCACTCTCATGGGGCAATTGTTCACTCATGAATCCAAGCTCAACAAGAATGGAGACTCATCCAAAGGTAATAGCTCTTCTGCCCTATACACTGATAAAAGTAAGTCTAAAGATAAAGGCAAGAACAAGAAAGGAGAGGATGAAGGGACTACCTCCCAAGTCAACTATGCAGGGAGAGGTAGATCATCAAGAGGAAGGGGCAGAGGAGGTAAGCAAGATAGGGGAAGACCTTATAACTCCTCACCATGCAACATTTGTGGTTTATCAAATCATACTAGAGATGAGTGTTTTAGGAACTACAAGAATCAGAGAGGAAGAGGATATCAAAGAGGTGGATACCCACAATCAAGAGGCAGATTCAACCATCATCAAGGATACAACAACAACTACTATAACAACTACAACAACAATGGCAACTACCAAGGAGGGTTCAAAACCAGAAAGGATTACAACAACTATACAGAAGAGCAAGATGATTCTCTTCTGATTATGAACATGACTTCAAAACCAGGTACAAATGATGACCATATCTTCTACATTGACTCAGGATGCTCAAATCATGTGGTTGGCAATGTAGCTCTACTCTCTGACCTTGAAGAACCAAGAGGTAAGCATCAAGTACATATAGGTGATGACGCCAAGCACTCAGTGGTTAAAGTTGGAAATGTTAAGACTTGTGATGGAAATCAAAACTTGTTGAGTAGGGTACTATATATACCAACCATTACAAAAAGCTTGATGAGTGTTGGACAGATTGTGGAAAAAGGGTTGCAGGTGAGGTTCAACCAATTTGGAGCATATGTGGAGGACCCCAAGCAGGGGTTCAAGAGAAATGCTAAAGGAGAAAAGACAGGTAGACATTTTACTTTTGAGCTAGAAGATACAAAGAATATTGCACTCTAGAATTATAAAGATCAAGCACTTTCTGAGCTTGAGATTTGGCATAAAAGGTTAGGGCATGTAGGAGAAAGAACCTTGAAACAGATATGCAAGGATCAATGTGTAATTGGAATACCCAATGTTTCCAAACAACACATGATATATAAATGTGGTGCTTGTGAGTTTGGGAAGTCTCAAAGGTTACTCTTCTCAAGGAAAGGCTACATGCATGAGGACTACCTAGAACTTGTCCATACAAATGTATGGGGACCAAGCAAAGACCCTTCAATTTCAGGATCAAGGTACTATGTATCTTTTATTGATGATTATAGCAGGTGGACTGTATTGTACTTTATGAAGCACAAAGATGAAGTGTTCAACTGTTTTAAAAAGTATCTTGCACTTGTTAAGAATTAGACGGGGAAGAATCTAAAGAGGCTAAATTCAGATGGGGGAGGTGAGTACTTCTCCAATGAGTTTGAAGCCTTCTTGCAGGACAGAGGAATCAAGAGAGAAATCACCACAAGGTATACTCCTCAACAGAATGGGGTAGCTGAGAGAAGAAATAGGTTGATTGTTGAAACAGCTAGGTTAATGTTAAATGAAAAGAAATTACCTAACTACCTATGGGAGAGAGTGTTTCTACTGCCACTTACCTCATAAACAGGTTACCATCTAAGTCCCTTGATGGGATGACTCCTTATGAAGCATGGCATGGGAAGAGACCCTCACTTGATCATTGCAGGATATTTGGATGTGTAGCATATGTACACATTCCTTCTCAGATAAGAGATAAGATGGACCCTAAGGTTGAGAAGTGTTTCTTTATTGGATATGATCTAAATCAGAAGGGGTACATGTTCTACAACCCTTCAAATGAAGGATTCATGGTTAGTAGAGATGTTGTCTTTGATGAAAATGATTCTTGGTATGAGAATGAATGCAGGAAGTTTAAATTACCCTATGACTTGGAGGAGGAGTTTCCAAGTCTTGCTAAGGAGGAACCTCAGAATGAAGACACCACTTTAGATGCTGAAGACATTATCAATCTTGAAGAGTTTAAGGCATGGAAGTCCAAGGGCAAAGTCAAGATGAAGAAACTTGAAGACATACCTGAATGTTCATATCAATCAATCAGAAGATCACAAAGGGAGAGCAAAAAACCTATCAGATATGGGTATGATACATCTCTTGTTACTAAACATTCTGTTTATCTTTCCAAAGACTTGTCAATTGAAGAACCAAGATCATTTGAATAAGCAAAAACTCAGATAGAATGGAAAGAAGCTATGGATGAGGAGATTCAAGCACTCAAAGAAAGTGACACATGGGAACTAGTACCAAAGAATGAGTCCATGAAGGTAATTGGATCCAGATGGATCTATAAACTCAAAAGAAATTCTGATGGGTCAATAAACACGTACAAAGCCAGATTGGTAGCCAAAGTTTTTCACAAACCTAAGGCATTGACTATGAAGAAACATTCTCATCTGTGGCCAAGATGCCAACAATCAGGGTGTTGGTGAGTGTGGCTACATCTAAAAATTAGAACATGTATCAATTGGATGTAAAAAATGCTTTCTTGAATGCAAATGCCATTTGCAGGTGATAAACCAATATCATGGCCTTCAAAGAAGCAACCTACTACAAATTTATCTTCTACAGAGGTAGAGTATAGACGATTGGCAAATGCCACTCAAGAAGCTATATGGATCAAGTTTTTGTATACAAAATTGGGTTTATATGCTAGGTCACCATTGATATTTGGAGATAATACAAGCTCACTTCACCTTGCAGCTAATCCTATTTATCATGCTAGGACCAAGCATATAGAGGTCCATTACCATTATGTGAGAGAGAAGCTATTAAGCAAGGACATTCAACTAACTTATGTATCAACCAACATGCAGTGCGCAGATTTGTTAACTAAAGCTTTGGATGGAACCAAACTTTGCAGGTTCAAATCAATGATTGGATTGCAGGATATACATGAAGATCGAAGATGAAGACCAAGCCAAAATGTTTGGCTTGAGGGGGAGCTGTTGGTGCAATTCACAAGCCTACACATTTGGCTTGTAATTCATACACATATAGAGAAGCATAGGAATCAATGCTAGTGGTTAATTACCACTTTATCCTTTTGTAAAAGTCACATTTGACTTGGAATCTTTGTAAACACCTACCAAAATGAACTTGTGGAAACGTTAGCTTTGATTGATCGAATATATCCTAGGATGTAGGAGCATGATTATAGAGAGCCAAAAGTTTAAAATCAAATTCAACCTCTAAACTCAACTACTATAAAACTGATCATCAAAAAGTCGCGTGTATGCAAGTCACTTTCCAAAATTCTCATTCTCATTTCTGAGTGTGTGTAAGGCCTATACTCTAGCCTACAACTATCTACACTATTAGGAAATGATCTTCATTCCTATGGCATTGTACAACAATGTTCATTATTACATATATCTACATTGTTCATTTCTGAGTTCTCTATCATAGTGTTTGAAAGTCTATCGAATTGTGGAGATCATATCTCACTCATTTATCAACCAAATTCAAAGATCTATAGCTTGTTGGAACCAGCTCCAAGTTGTCTACATACTTTCAGAAGGTGAAGGATTTCTATTCAGCCAATTCAGAGAAAAGTTCCTCGAGGTGATCATTGGTCGAAGTCTGCAATAGTCCTAAAATATCGGGGGTAAAGGTTTACTTGCTAAATTAATTTCTCTGAGCATAGTTAATTATGTTAAGTGATTTCACTTGAAATCATTAGCTTACTAAGCTAATTAGATACCCCTAAAATGAATTTTTCCAATTCCTACTGTGCTAGTCATACTGATAAAAAATTACAGCAGGTGTCTAGTAAAAAATAGAAGGTTTTCTTGAAGACTTGAATTTCAAAGTTGCCTGCTTTGATCCAACTTTTTCATACATCATTTCCAAAGTACATAGGGCATTTTATGGTGTCATTGGATAGCTAATAAGGTCCACTTATCAACTCTGAAGCATGAAAGGGTTGGTACAAAGTAGGATTTGGCAGTACCTACTCATTTTCTTGAAGTGTCCATCCATTATTCCCAACAGGGAGTGATGTGGTGAACAAGGAGCTGGCACTCATGTATAAGGAAGTGCCAAGCTATGTGGAAATCACTCCACAAAAGGAAGTAAGCCCAAAGCTTTGCAAAAATCTTCAAACTTCTCCCTAGGCAGAGCCTTCTGAAAAGGTCTGCAATGTTCTCCAGCATGGGCACATATGCCAAGCTGATCTCCCTAGCAAAGAACCTCTCGCTGAAATACTAATAATGCACCTCAATGTGCTTAGTGCCAGTATGGAACACAGGGTTCCTCGCAACTGCCAATGCACTCTGACCGTTAGTGAAGATGGTGGTGGTAGAAGACTGACCAACACCCAAATCATCCATAAGACGTCTGAGCCACACACACTCAACTATCGTTGTGAAAGTTGCCCTATAATCAGCCTCACAACTAGAAGTGGCCACAGTAGGCTACTTCTTGTTCAACCAAGATATACATGAGCTACCAAGCATGAAGCAAAAGCCACTAGTAGACACACGAGTGTCATAGCAACCAGCCCAATGAGAGTAAAAAGAAAGCATGCAAATCTGGCGGTAGTGATCCCCCCTTGGGATAAAACAACCCAAGTAGCCGAGTACTACTCAAGTAGCAAAAGATACGCTTAATGGCCTGCCAATGCTTGACTCCTGGGCAATGCATAAACGTGCTCATTTGTGAGACAACAAACTGAATATCTGGCCGAGTAATGCATAAGTAAATCAAGCATCCAATAGCCTGCTGATAGAGAACAACATCAAATGCATCTCCAACATCATGAAGACTCAATCGTAAACCTATCTCCATAGGAGTGGCTATAGGCTTACACTCTTGAAGGCCAAAATGCTAGAATAATGTGTCAATATATGTTTTTTGACACAAAGCCATTCCACCATCAACTTGCATAAACTGAATGCCGAAATAGTGATGCAAATGCCCCAAATCAGACATCTCAAATGAGGCATGCAAATCAGCAATATGGTTCTCAATAGGACCAGTGAGCAGCATGTTGTCAACTTAGACAACAATGATCACAAGCACATCATTAGCACACTTAACATATAAGGTGCTTTCAGTTGGACTGTTCTCAAAACCATGTGCAATCAGATAGGCATGTATCTTCTCATACCAAGCACGTGGTGCTTGCCTTAAACCATATAATGCCTTCTTTAACCTGCACACCAAGTTTTCATGCCCTTTTTGCACAAAGCCATGGGGCTGAAAAACATACACTTCTTCATGCAAGTCACCATTCAAAAATGCTATTTTAATGTCCAATTGATGTACATTCCAACCATGATGAGTTGCAAGTGCACAGATAATACGAACTGTAGTCATTTGGCAAGTAGGTGCAAAGGTCTCATCAAAATCAATGCCTCTTTCCTACGCATAACCCTTTACAACAAGTCTAGCCTTATACCTGTCAACTGTACCATCAGGCTTACACTTCAGCTTGTATACCCACTCAGTCCCAATGGCCTTCTTGCCAGGAGGCAAGTCACATAAAGACCAAGTACCATTCTTCATTATAACATCATATTCATATTGCATAGCAGCCATCCTTTTTTCTGAATTTTGTGCTTCATCAAACAAAACAGGCTCATTCTCATCACAGAGACTAGATGCAATCATAGCATAGCAATCTGATGCAAAAGAGGCACTATGATAGCCTAAACAAGTACGATATGATAGAAGTGCATCTACTTTGGTGTCATGCAAAGTTTGTACCAGCCATTTTGGCATAGATTTTGCCTGCTCAATATCAACTCTCTCATCAAGTAGTGCATCATGTAGATCTACATCATGAACGATTTGCATCATCACATGAAACCTGCAAAGGTTGAGAAGTTGCCTCATTGGGACCAGCACTAGATTATCCACCTGTAAAAAGAGGCAGCAAGTATCATACATGTCTTTGGAGCTAACAGATGTCTTCTTAGTACATGAAAGCAATGGCTGAATAGCATCTTCCAAAAAAACAACATCACCGCTAACCAGAATGTGTTTAGTCTGTGGATGATACAAATGATAGCCTTTACTTTCAGAAGTGCACCCAAAAAAAATACATTTTACTGCTTTATCATCAAATTTTCTGCGATGTTGTTGAGGCACTAATGCATATGCCAAACAACCAAAAACATGCACATGAGCAATAGATGGCTTGCGATCATGCCAAGCCTCATATGGAGTGATAGACTACATTGCTTTAGTGGGACACCTGTTAAGCACATATGCTGCACACATGAAAGCCTCAAGCAAGAAACTATGTGGTAAAGCCTGACTCTTCAGCATACACCTCACCATCTCCATGAGTGACCTGTTCTTTCGTTCAACAACTCCATTCTGTTGAGGTGTATATGACACTGTACACTGGTGTCTTATCCCACGTTCAGCTAGAAATGCATTAAAATTAGAAGACATATATTCCCCCCCTCGATCTGAATGGAGGGTGCCCATTTTACATGCTGACAGATTTTCAACCAAAACCAAAAACTGTTTGAAGCACATCAACACTTCATACTTTTCCTTCAATGGATATACACATGCATGCCTAGTAAAATCATCAATGAAAGTCATGAAGTAAAGATAATTTCCAAAAGAAGATGTCTGCATACGACCACAAACATCACTATGTACAAACTGCAATTTCTGAGTAACCTAAATTGAACCATCTTTTGGAAATGAGGAACACTGCATTTTGCCCAAAATACAGCCTTCACAAACATGTTTTCCAAGTGTCTCTCAAGTTTGGGCAAAGAGGACACAATTTCAGATTTCTCCAGTTGTAGCAAACTAGCAAAATTCAGATGACCAAAGAGTGCATGCCAAAGCTTTGCATCTGACATAGCCTGAGAATCATGTACTGCACATACTGAATCATTCAGAGATCTTTCATAGTCAATGAGCTTATACAGCCCATGATATAAAATGCCAGAAGCAATAATCATATCGCCATTTGATAGATCATGAACTGTACACCTGTCATCAACAAATTTCACAACCAAGCCAATCTTGTCTTATGCAGAAACTGATAACAGGTTCTTCTTGATCCTTGACACAAATAAAGCATCTAACAAAGTGAAAGAACTACCATCAGCAGTAGTCAAAATGATCTTAGCAACTCCCATAACAGGATAAGAGGAGTTGTCGGTGCATGTAAGAGTATTCCTTGTAGGGGCAAGCTCGATTGAAGATAAGAAGCTGCACTGCAAGGTAATATGTTTGGTCACCCCAGTGTCAAAATACCAAACATTTGAGTCTACTACAGACATGCACTACTCATGAGAAGATGGGTCAAAACTGCAGACAGTAGTAAACGCCCATTCTTCTTCCTGCACAAGATTAGCGGAATCTGTTTTTGGTGTAGAGGCCTCTGTAACAACCATTCTAGCCTCTTTTGTCTTTGCCTCTTTAGCAGCTAGTTTTGGACAGTTCTTTATGATATGATCATTCCCTTTACATTACTTGCAAAAGAATTTCTGCTTTTCTGATTTCTTCTTATCTTTATCTTCCTTCTTCAAATGTGCAGCATTTGCAGATTTTTGCTTACTAGTTGAAGAGCTCCATTTTCCTTTGCCCTTCTAACTAGCTAAGAAAGCTTGATCTACAAATGGACCTGTTCTGCCTGGACTGATCTTTCTGCAACACAATAGAGACTAACTCCTCAAATGACAAGGCATTTGGATTGCCTTTCATCATTAACTGAAGAGTAGAAGCAAAACTCTGATATGAATTAGGAAGACCATTTAGAACGGTCAGCACAAGTTAGCTATGTGGTATAACCTCATCAGCAAAAATCAACTATTCCTTCAAGTCTTTGATCTTTGTTAAAAAACTATCCATAAAATCACCTTCATTCATGTGCTCACGCTCCAGCTGTTTTCTGAGGTAAGCAACACAAGCCTCATTCCGAGCTTGGTACAATGTGGTAAGTGTATCCCAAGCATCCTTCACTGTTCTGCAAGAGCGAATGTGAGGAATAATGGAACATTTGACAGACAAAGCTATCAATGCATATGCCTAGGCATCTCTGCCATCCCAACAAATTTGTTGTGCAGTAGGTGCAGTAGAAACCACAGCACGAACATGAATATGCAAAATATCAATATCGTTGACACCTTTTGCCTCAGCTTCTGTACCTGTAGCTGTAACAGTTGCAGGTGTGATATGACATTTTTCAACACCCTACACAATGTTCCATAGTCCTTTTGCAACCAATACATGTCGCATCATATAAGCCCATAACGGGTAGTTGGTACCATCCAACTTATCCTCAATAGCCAACATACAGAATACATCATTGCTTTCAGCCATGGCCAGTGATAAAAATACCTTGATGCAGAAAATTGACTGTATCTCAAAAAGTTGAACAAAATTGCCGAGACGAATTTCGCAAGACCTGTACCAGACTTTGAGACGCTTATACTGGCGAACAAAAATTTGTATATACCTTTGGCACAAAAAGATGAAATAGCCTACACAAGTGCTATGATAGTGTGTTCGAAGGTCAAAACGAGCTCAGATCGTGATTTCGACACAACAAAGCGAAGCCATTTTGATCTCAAAAACACGTTGAGTATGCTCACCAAAATTCTTGCGATTCTGAGAGTGTAACCGGAGGAGTGTTGATGGCTCCCTTGATGAAGCGACGACCTGCCCTGATAGTAATTGTTGGAGATAGACGTCTGCACAAGCATGCAAACAACACAAGGAAGGAGAAGAAGCTTGGAGCACAACACACAATATTGAATGTATTACTAGAGAATGTACAAAGATAAGTAGCCCATTAGGGCAATAGGCTTATATACAAGTCGAGGTAGAAAAACCTCCTAAAGAGGGGAAAAAGTGCCTCGGCAGTCCTAGTGTGTTCATACATATCACTACCAAATATATCAACAATAACTGAGTCCCTAAGTGCTATGTACTACCATACATGATGGTATTATCTATATGTGGTTACATGTGGAGAAAACCTCTATAGAACTCTAGAGTAAAAAGTGCCCATCTATATGGACCATGGAAAGCAAAGAAATGAGGAATGTCTTTGAATTGACCTAAAGTTATTCAATGACAACTTCATGGAATCTTCCAAATCCCTTTCCATATGTTACAATAGGGTTCTTGAAGGGAAACCCACATTTAAAGAAGTAGATTTTTATGCCAATCTTCTTAATCTAGGGATAGTTGCACTTAGGAGAGGCTACAAAGTTGAAAATGTAGATAACGATAAAGGAAGAATCATCATTGATGGATAGGTGTCCATTAAAGAAAATGAGATGACAAAAATTGTTTAATAGTCTTTGTAAATTTTTCTATATGCATATCAAATCCATATTCAAATCTTGAGTTTTTCTTGTGAATTTAGATTTTAATTATTGATGAGGATCTTTTTAATCATAGAAAAGAGGTTAAGAATGGCAATGGAAATAAGGACATTCAAACACTTCCAAGATCATGCTCTTATTCACTACTTATTGAAGTTGAAGATGGATGATTTCATGCTTTAGATGGGAGATATTTTAAAGATCCCACATTTTCAATATTTTGTACAAAAAAAATTATAAAAACTAATGGGTTATCATCCCCTTACTATAAATAGAAATATTGTTTTGTTCTTGGAAAGAGTAGATGCTCTAAGAATATTTAGTTATGCACCATGATTCCAAGCCTCAAGAGTAGGCTTCGTTTTGTGCTATTCTAGTTATGTTATGGAAACAAAAGATGACAATATAGAATATTCATATATATGGTTACAAAAAAAGGATTTCCTTATGTATAAAGGAGTGATAGAGACAAATATTACCAAGATACTTAAGAAGAACTGATATATGTATGTAAAGAAATCTTTATTTAGACTATACAATCATTTTGATGAAGTCCCATACCTTATCTCTATTCTAAATCTCGTGGATAGATTTCTATGGCTTGAATTTATATTCTTCAATGATTACGTTTTTTTATTAGTGACTCTAAGATGCCTCTAAAACAATAAAACCCCTCATGGCAATAGGACCACTCAACATGAAAATGAGGGGTTGGAAAAAATTGGACACCCATTGTTGTGGTGTGTGGTCATGCTAGCCATGAGGGTAAGTTATGGGGGATTAAGTTATCTTTTAATGGATTCATGTATATATATGTCAAAACAACATGCCTTTTAATTAAGAGATTTTATTAGAGTTCATTTAAACATAATGACTAGGAGAACCACACGGTGCAAAAATGGGGGGTTGGGCTTTTTCTCAACCCCCATTTCTTTCATGGTGTGGTTGTGTTGGCCATGTGGGGTTGTGTGAGGTTATTCTTGCTGTATTGAGCTGTATTTCGTTGCAGCATATCCCTCAATTTTAAATTTTAGTTCATAATAAAATTATGTGTTCAAAGAGCATCACAAAATACATGACAAACATTATTAAAACTAAAGTCATTCTTTTTGGGAGCTATAATAAAAATGTTTTGAAATAATGAGTTATTGCTTGAAGAATATTCTACATAGTAAACAACCACAAATTTTAGTCACATCCAAGATTCATTAGAAAACATCACTCTTTCATGCTTATGAAGCATGTTCAAACCTAATAAATTTGTAACATGGTCCCTAATAATTTTCATTCTTGTGTTTGTTTTCTAGTGTCTCCAAAATTCAAATGATTTTGCAGATGTTTTAATGTGTTTGAATCGAATTCATATTCCTATTGGTGTTTCCTTAAAACCCTAAAAATGGTTTAATTCAGTAGTCATAAGTCTTCAAAATTTTAAGAGTTCTTAGATTTTGAAATCCTTTCGGTGCTATGTATTCTTTGAGTAGTTCATGTAATGAACATAATTACCATATGATTTCTAGAGCTTTGAACAATGGCCAAGTAAACCTTTTTGTCTATGTCCTACACCTGTAATCCTATCATGTACTATAGGAAAAGTAGTGGGCCTACTAGTTTCACGCTCCAATGTATTAAAAGTTCCATTTCTCCATAGATTCAGATAATTCTTTCCTTCATTGTAATGGCTTTGAAATTTTGCATGCTATAGAAATTTATGATACAACTCTCTCGTTGTTGCGTACATGCAATCCACCCTAATGCTGATATGAAATTTGTCGCTTTTAGGTTTTTCTATTGATTTGGAAAGAAGATGTTGGAGTAATAGTAATGCTTCACCCCATCTTTCATAGAATCAAATCTTGAAGTATACATGACAAAAGCACTCATGAAAAGATAAAATTGTGTCTTCATGAACCTTTATAGTCCTACACATATTCCAAAAAGGATGCAAAATACGAGAAAACTCAAATTTTCTCAAATTTGAAAACAAAAGGTAAGTTTACCATAACTTCATAGGAAGGTTACAAACTCCTTAAAAATAATGAAATCTGAGATATTTTTGTTTAAGGTATGTCTTACATAACCCATTGCGTACATTTTAGAGAGAATTTGCGAACTTAAATATTGTTTGTGAAAGAAACTAACTAACTAAGTGAGTAAGTAATCTATAACTATGTATGTATAAGGGAACGTATGTATGTAATGTGTATGTATGCATGTATGTACATATGTGCATGTATGTACATATGTAAGGTCTCTATGTATGGATGGATGTATGTATGTGTGTGCCTATACAAATATGAAAGTATATATGTATTTATGTATGTATCTATGCATGTATGTATGTACATACATGTATATATATGGATGTTTTATTTATCAGTAAAAGTATAGGTTACGTATGTATGTATGAATCGATGTATGCATGTCAGTTTTTATATCTGTATATATGTATATATAGACACATACACACACACATTCTTGATCTTGAGCCCATCTCTTTTCGCTTAGGTTGTTTTCTATTGACATTTTGCATCAACTATTATATCTTGCCAATTAGGTTGTTTCTTTGGTTTGCTCCCCCTCCCCCCCCCCCCCCCCCCCCCCCCAAAAAAAAAAACCATATAGCTCTATTCGTTGTTTTTATTTATTTTTTTTCGTCCCAAGCGCTTTTGTTTTTATTTCATCCTTTCCCTTTACCTCATGTCTCAATCTATTTATCGCTCCACCTGTCTGTATGCCTCTCTCTCTCCATGCCCCCCTCTCTCTCTCTCTGTCGTCTCTCTGTTTCTCTCTACGATTAAAGCTCTAATATTAGAGATCCGATTCCCGCAATTACGTGTTCGTATGAGATCCTAATCAACATCACAAGCTCAAGAAAATGTACTTTTTTTTTGTAAGGTAATGTCATGGACGTAAAATTAGAAGAGCCATTCGCTTCGTATAAAGAATCCTTTCATAATATTTTTGACGCTAGTTATGAGAACTTATCAAAAGAAGAGACATGAGCAAAATTGAAAGAGACATGCAGATGGAAGGAAGTTATTTAACATTGCACGTTCTATTTGGTTGTTTAGACAAATGAAATCAAGGATAGCGATTGATGAGAATGTTTAAATATGTGAATCGATTCAATAATCCGAGACAAAATCTATATATTTGATGCTGCTAACAGAGTAGCATAAACAAATACAAGGAGGTGCTAGATTTTAGAAGTGTCTTTTGCAAGAAAATTGAAGTACTGCAGTGGTGGCTATGGGTAGAGTGATGGTTGTGTCTGCATAGATAGATGGTAGAGTGGTGGTTATGGATAGAGTGATGGTATGATCTTCTGCAATGAGCATAGTTTTTGGCAAGGCGTTGTGTACATGATGCCCATATGGATAAAGTGATATGATGCATATATGGTATCGGCATAGATAGATATGGTGCCTGCATAGATAGATAGATATGGTGCCTGCATATATGTTTATTAAGAAGGCTTTGCCTTTGGGACCTTGACGACGAGGATCCCATCCGTGTCGAATGCACGTAAGTCTGAGGTGAGAACATTCTGAGGAAGTTGAAATGTGCGTCTAAATGCTCCTATCGGGCGTTCTTTAGAGTGCCATTTCACGTTACAATGCGTCTCCTGAGGATACCTTCCAGTAACTTCAAGGGTAACGCCGTCGATGATGTCCAGTTTCACATCCTCTTTTGTAACTCCTGTAAAAACAAATCAATGTCAGTCATCCGACCTGCGAATACTAGCCCTCCAAAATAAAATGCTCTGCGCCGTCTGCATCAAGCCGAGAGAGAGAGAGAAAACTATCTGTTTAGATGGAGTTATGGGGATTGCAGAGAACTATCTGTTTGCGCAAACAGAGAGAGAAAGAGAGAGAGAGAGAGAGAGAGAGAGAGAGAGAGAGAGAGAGAGAGAGAGAGAGAGAGAGAGAACTATCTGTTTAGATGGAGTTATGGGGACTGCAGTGAACTATCTGTTTGCGCAAACCGAGAGAGAGAGAGAGACTTCATCAAGCTATTTGTTTAGATGGAGAGAGAACTATCTGTTTGCGCAAACCGAGAGAGAGAGAGAGAGAGAGAGAGAGAGAGAGAGAGAGAGAGAGAACGAGAGATGTTTCTCTTACCGGGAAGGTCAATCATGAGAGTATGAGAATCATTATCCTCGAGCCAATCAGCTACTATACCGTAAGAACGACATGGTGACAAGTCCTTCTTCGTTGAGGAGGACATCTCTCTCTGTGGATGCTCTGGTTTCTCATCGAACGTCGAGGGTTGTTATATACTCTCTCTCTCTCTTTGTGGCGTACTATAGATCCCTATTGCACTCAAAGCTCATATATTTTTATTTTCAGAGAGATTTACACGCACATGGGAGGAAGCCGTACTACAAAGGAACTCCTCACTATCGCGAGGAGCTACAAAGCCGTATAGATGCTCACATGTTTGAACTTTGAATTCTTTCCGACGTTTGAATATAATCCGTATACAAGTTCACATGTCTGAATACAAGTTCACATGTTTAAACTGCGTTGGATGTGATGTGTTTGTGTGTGTGCGCGCGCGCGTGTGAGAGAGAGACTTTCTTTTGTCATACCTCAGCGTTCTGATGGGATTGCGGAAGATGCGACGAAGATCTACGCCATCGTCCCCAGGAAGTATAGTTTTTCGTATTGGCAGGAAGTATAGTTTTTCATATGACAGGTAAAAAAAAATTATCCCTGTCATGTGACAAATTTTCCATCAAAAACCTCTGTCAAATGACAGCTTTGAGCTTAGACTATTCAGTCATAGATGGTACATAAATAATTCTAAATTGGCATTGAATCATTTGACACTTCAGTTGTTCTTTCTTTTACATAATTTCCCGAAAACATTCATACACGTAGAAAAAGAATTCTTTAAAATCCTTTTGCATATAGGTTAATCCTACTAGGGACTACTTAGGACAGCTCAAATATAAGAGAGATCCTCTATGACAAAAAATAGCATTAAAATCTTAAATATTAAAAAAAATTGGTTTGTTATTTCACTATGTTTTGATGTCATCACGGATCACACCTTCATAATAATATGACATCATTGGAAGGTAGAATTTGTACAAATGATCATCATTTCAACGACATAAAGAAAGCAACAATGATATAATATATAGACTTGATTAAGCTAACTAAAATCTATACATGAACACGAAGGCATTGACTTTGACACTTATATCTTTAACATTGCGTCCCATTTGCACAGCTACATAAAAAATGCTATCGTTCAAACATGAAATTGTTTTATGTATTCTAAGAAACAAATTTCTCAGGCATTCTTTACAAGCATGCATGGACTCACCAGTTTTATATAGGCATGTTATTGATGAAAACCTGTTTAGTTCAGGCTCGCATCTATAAATGAGAAGGCCTTCTTGACAACATGCATGGAAACTTCATACAGTCTTGTGGGCATAATATTTTAGAATGGACAATTAAAGATGCACACAGGCTGTAACGAATGTTCAATATCAAAAGCAAGAGAACTCGATGTAAAACATCTTCAACCTCTTCAAGGTAACTTTAATTGTGCCCCTTATGCATTAGGAAGATATTAATCATGTAACATCCACAGAAATCCCTCTGTAAGACTCACAAAACAGACGTTATGTAAACAAGATAATGGTTTATAGTGTAAGAATATAATTGGAGGGTACAAGGTTCTCGGACGCCTTGTTGCCTTTTCTTTATATAAGTCTGCATGTAAACCAAGCCGCGTGAGAGACATATTATAGATGGGATACAAGCTTCCTCTGCAATAACCGCTAACATGCTAAGTGAACAGAGAGGAAAAACCAACTTTTTTATGTCACTAAAGCTCTCAAGTACAAAATAAGACACAGCAAAAAAAATGTAGAGAACGAGCTTGTCTGTGAGATCGATACCTGAAGGTAGCGTATTAGAGGCATAAATTGTTTGGCGCTATCGATGCACTTCATTTTAACTTTCTTTTGAAGAACTTCATGCATGATTTCTCTTCGCATGTAATGCTGTGATACAAGACAAACAGATATGAGATTCGCGAATCGCACCCGAGTCATGTAGGTTGCGTAGTATAAGTCTTCCACCTTGACAGGTGATGGAAAACTCAAGTGTCTCAACCTCGTGAGCGGTACTTGTAAAACACCTTAATCAACTCTCCAAACTCATCACTCCAATTCCCAATGCCTCAACAGGCCATCGCTCAACTTGTAGTGCGAAATGTTATTTGAGAGTGAACTATACAGACCCTCGTTCAGCCTTGAGCGTGAAATGTTTTGCCGCGAGTGAACTATACTCTTGATTCAAGAAATTTGAAAATATTAGGGTAGATGGATAAGTTTTTTTCACACTTCTAAAATTTGAATTTGTGCACTTTCCACTGTCCGTGCCGACTACCCATGCATCACTCTCTTAACGGCAACTTACAAGCGCCCGGACTCTAGTCTCTGCACTAAATCGTGTTTATATATATATATATATATATATATATATATATATATATATATATATATATATATATATATATATATATATATAATATGACAAGCATTTTATATAATGTAGCCTGTCAAATGACCGTTAAAATTTCGCATAACTTGTCACATGACATAAACAATTTGTTAAAATACCTTTCATATGACAAGCGATTCTAAAAATCACCTGTTTTTGACAGGCAAAATGGCCTGTGACGGGCATTTTGCCCGTCAATTTTAGTCCATGAGATTCGTCCCTATTCGGCAAGCACTTTGTACTGTGTTTCCAATCCATCGTCGGCAACAATCACCTGCTGTATCAGCACTATGTGCGATTTAGATTTCATCAATGAAACGTGAGTCATTCTATGCCGCAGAATCTCGATATGGTGCAAGCAGCAAGATTTGCATCGGCTATCCGGTGGTCGGACATATTTCTCCTCGAACAAAAGTGGTATGCTAGTGTGTGGATGACATTGAGGACTATGCTAGAAATTGGAGAAACCTCGGGAGTGACGACTTCAAAGCACGTCTATGAGAATCCGTAGAGGCAGGTCTACACATCTATAACCATAAGAATTTCCGATCGGTAGGAGTAACAATGAAGCACAATCTCGTAGGAGTCCTCAGCTATGGCGTAGATGATAGGAAGAGTAAGTGACACTGAAAAGAAAAAGATGAGAGAGATGCATGCAATGCGGACCACCAAAACATATTGATTGAGTGGATAACATTTACCATACACTTGTGGATTCGTTTGCCATGCCATGGCATGATCTGCCGTGAATTATTATACAAACATGACATGAAAGATTAAATGAAAGTTTAAGACTTTTGATTGCTCTATCATCTTTGAAGGACACCAAGAGTTCAAAAAACATATTGCAATCCACCTCCTCTGCACTCAAGTCGGGTGGTGGATAGGCATTGCATGCATGCAATGTGTCTACCAAACTCCAGAAATACCTCTAGCTCAAGCCGACACCTCTCAAGCAACATAATCTCTTAGGCATTGACCGCACTCAAGCTCAAGCAGATGAGAGAGAGAGAGAGAGAGATAAAGTGAAAGATAAAGTGAAAGATAAAGAGAAAGATAGAGAGAGACAAATAGGGAGAGAGCAAGAGGAAGCAGGAGAGGGAGAGACATGCACACATACATACGCACGTAAAACACACACACACACACACATATATATATATATATATATATATATATATATATATATATATATATATATATATATATATATATATATATATATATATATATATATATATATATATAATGGATAGGCAAATCATAGAAACAACACGAGGAAGTTGAAGAAGCTTGGAGCACAACATATATTGTATTACAAAGTAAATGTACAAAGACAAGTAGCTTGCTAGGGTTATTCGCATACATACAAATAGGGGGAAAACCCCTTTTAAAGAGGAAAGAAAAGTACTTAATTGGTTCTATGTGTGCTCACAAACATCACTTCCCAAATATGCTAACAAATCCCTCTTGGGAGTGATGCAATGAACAAGGGGTTGCCTCATGTATAAAAGAAATACAAACCAATATGGACTAAGGTGAATCCACAAAATTGAGTAAGAGCAAAGTATTTTGACGAGCTTCAAACTTCTCATGAGGTAAAGCCCTTCAAAAAGGTCTAAGACATTATCCTATGTGGGCACATATGCCAAACTGAGCTCTCTGATGAATGGCCACTCTTTGATAGAATGATACTGCACCTCAATATATTTAGTGCGACCATGAAAGATTAAATTTCCCACAACTTTCAATCATCTTACATTATTGCACTTGAGTTGTGGGAAAGATCTCTAAAATCCCATGGGCAAGCGAGGAAGATTTCGATAGATCAAGAGATCTTGGTGATAAAGAATAAGGCTTTATTCTTGTGGTGGGTTCAAAAAGACTTGATCAAGCTTGGAAATGTTTGTCGAAGAACTTGTGATTGGAACTACTTTGAAGTTTGCCCGACTGTTGGCAATCAAACTCCTTTTGTGAAGTTTTCACTCAAGTTCTGTTTATCCAATAGAAAGTGAGAAAAGAGGAAGCTCTTTCACGTCTGGACAAAGTAAAAAAGTTTGAGATATGTAGTCGACAAGCGTGATGATGGTAATTAAGTCTATGGAAGGTAAAACATGATGTTTGCCTATCCTTGAAGGGATTTCATAAAGTTGAAATCCAAAAGCATGAGCAGATGCTTAGACGAAAGCACTAGACAGATTGGTGTAAAGTTCTTGAGCTATCTATTGAAAGCTTTAGTAAGAAAGGAATCTAAAGACAAGAAGTAAACAACTCTTGTCACTAGAAATTGGTTGAGTATAACCAATCGGACTTGCATTTGTGAAATGCAAGAACTTGGAACTATAAAGGCATGAACTTAGTTTCAAGTGAAGCATTATTTGATTAAAAAGAATTTTCAATAGTATTGGAACATCAAGCTTACACTATGCTTGAGGTGGATTTGATCTACATCAAAGGCTATCGCGTCGAAAGAATATCCGTTGGAGAGTAATTTATGCTCACTTATTGTATTTTTTAAAAAAGATTTTTTCATGGATCTTTTACCATTGTAAAAGCTTTGAGCTTTACACATATAAAAGTCGTAAGATAGAGCTCAAATCCCGCGAATTTGTGGTGGTTGAGTTGCATTCAATCAAGCAATCAATCACCTAAAAGTAAATCTTTACTTTTTCTAGATTGTAGGAAAGTGAATTGATTCCCTCCAACAATCATTCACACATTCATTTGAATTCAAAATCCACTTTTAGAATTCGTGGAACACTCCTAGATTCTATATAAAGACTTCAAATCACTTGTACAATACATGGAAGCAATATACATACACTGTGACCATCATTATCTAGCTCCTTCAATTTTTTGCATTATCTTCTTCGCCAACAGTATTCTTGCAGAGGCTACTCCTCTCTCTACAAAGCTCCAAACTGGTCGCAAGATAGCTCAGTGGAAAGGTATTAGTGTCTAGTTTATGAATGTACAATTGTATAATATTTGGTTCAGTAAATTTTGAGAAATCTTAGTTTTTCTCTCTCGGGGTCAATCTCTACGTATTCCTAAAAAATAGGAAGTACCACCGGTGAATGTCTCATTCATTCCTATAGCATATTTTTCTTATTCCTTATACTTTTGTGCATTATATACACTGAATCCTATGTTTATAACTCCCATAAAATGATTTTATCTAGTTGTAATCACGCTGGTCTCTATGGGCATTTGAAGTTCATTGTCTCTTCTATAGATAGTAAGCTTTTTGAGCTAGTCGACACGCGAACCTATCTGGTTTTTACCGACTCATTCTCCTTGATGATCCAAAGCACATAGTGCATTTCTTTGCACTTATTGCATGCCTATAAGGTCTATTTGAGTCTCCATAAGCTCAAGGGCTGGTCTTGTGCCGGTTGGCTGGACCAAACTTCGTTGCTTTGAAACACACTTTTCTACCTCCTATGAGTTTCTCCAAGTTCTTTCAAAGGTATTAGAGCTAAATCAAGATAGGTGATGGCTTTCCCTCAATGATCAAGAAGCTTGATCAACACAACTATGTGGCTTGGAAAATCAGAATGGAGGCGTATTTGCAAGGTAGAAATCTTTATGGAATTGTAGCAAACATAGAACCACTCAGAATTGCTGGTTCAATGGGAAGACCTAGAAAGGAAGTGGAAGAGGTGGATATGGCAGCAATAGAGGCAGAGGTGGACACAACTTCAACAATAACAATAGAGGCTATAATAGAAGGGACTACAACAACTATTCAAAAGATCAACCACATGAATACTCATTGCTTCTCATGAATCTAAGCCACAAAGAAGGTAGAGAAGATGATCATTTGTTCTACATAGATTCAGGATGTTTGAATCATGTTGCATGCAACATTGCTCTTCTATCTGATTTGGAAAGTCCAAAGCATAGACATGAAGTGCAAACAGGGGATGATAGAAAGCACAATGTGGAGAAGATTGGTAATGTCAAAGCTTCCAATGGCATGACAAACATTCTGAGTAAGGTTCTCTATGTACCGACTATCACTAAAAAACTAATAAGTGTAGGCCAAATGGTTGAAAAAGTCTTGCAAGTTAGGTTCACCCAACATGGAGCTTTTGTGGAAGATCCATGTCAAGGCTTCAAGAAGATAGCCAAAGGTGAGAAGCATGGTAGGATCTTTCTTTTGAAGTAGGAGAAACCACGGACATAGCTCTATTCACTTTTGGGTCTCAAACCCTAAGTGAGCTTGAAGTGTGGCATAAAAGACTTGCTCATGTGAATGAAAGAACCTTGAAGGATATATGTAGGGATCAAAGTGTTCTAGGACTACTGAACATATCAAAGCAACACATGATCAACATGTGTGATGCATGTCAGATTGGGAAGGCACAAAGACAACCATTCAACCACAAAGGCTACATCCACAACAACATATTGGACTTAGTACATACAGATGTATGGGGACCAAGTCAAGAACCTTCATTGGTAGGATCAAGGTATTATGCCTCATTTATTGATGACCATAGTAGATGGACTGTTCTATACTTTCTCAACAGTAAGAATGAAGTGTTTAATTGCTTCAAAAGGTATCTTGCACATGTGGAGTCATACAGGTAGATCACTCAAGAAGCTCAGATCTGATGGAGGGGGAGAATACTTCTCCAAAGAGTTTGATGAGTTCCTGCACGACAAAGATATCTAAGGCGAAGTGACTACTAGGTACTCTCCTCAACTAAATGGAATCACTAAGAGGAGAAACAAGACATTGGTTGGATCAGCCTGAACAATGCTTGAAGAGAAGAAGTTGCCACATAATCTATGGGCAAAAGCTATTTCAACTGCTTTGTACCTTGTCAATAGACTACCATCCAAATCACTTCAAGGTATGGCTCCTTATGAAGCATGGCATGGAAGAAAGCCTAGTCTTGGACATTGCAAGGTGTTTGGTTGTTTAGCATATGTTCATGTACTATCACAAATAAGAGGTAAGCTAGATGAAAGGGCAACAAAGGTAGTGTTTATTGGATATGATTCAACTCAGATGGGTTATGAGTTCTATAATCCTTCAACCAAGCAATTCACTACAAGTAGAGATGTTGTGTTTGAAGAACACATGTCTTGGTATGATGAAGACAAACAAAAGGTAACTCTACCATATGATCTTGATTCCAATTCTCATCAATTAGGAAGCAAGCATGATACACAAGTCAAGGATCCAAGAAGTGATACAGATGATGACAAAGATGAAAGAGAAAAGGATTACAAGCTATGGAAGTCAAGAGGCAAAGCAAAGATGCAAGAGGTTGGAGAATGCTCCAAACACACACCTCGAAGATCAACAAGAGAGAAGAAACAACCAAAAAGGTATGGATATGATTCCACATTTGTTACAAAGCATTCAATCTACTTGGCAAAAGACTCTATTTCAGAGGAACCCTCAACTTATGAAGAGGCAAAGGGAAATCCTAATTGGGAAAATTCCATTGAAGAAGAAATAGATGCATTGAAGGAGATGGACACTTGGGATTTGGTTGTAATGTCACCGAATCAAAAGGTAATTGGTTGCATATGCGTATATAAAGTTAAAAGAAATTTAAATGGATCAGTTTGTAGGTACAAGGCAAGATTAGTTGCCAAAGGATGCTCTCAACCTCATGGTATAGTCTATGAGGAAACATTCTCACCAATTGCAAAGATGACTACAATCACGACATTGATAAGTGTAGCTGCTGCAAGGAATCGGAGACTCCTCCAACTTGATATGAAAAACTCATTCTTAAATGGTTGGATAAGTGAGGAGGTATACATGTCACAACCACCAGGTTTTGAAAACCCTAATCATGCATCTTATGTTTGTAGACTTAAGAAAACATTGTATGGATTGAAACAAGCTCCTAGAGCTTGGAATTAGAGGTTGGTTACATATCTTCAAGATCAAGGGTTCAAAGTTAGCAACTGAGATCCTTCTCTATTCATCAAAAGGGGTCATGATGAGGTTATCTATCCATGTGTATATGTAGATGATATTATTGTGACAAGTGAAGATCTGAATGGCATTGAAAGGATCAAGAGACACATGCAAGAGGAGTTCAAAATCACTCACCTAGGTGAGCTCACATATTTCCTAGATATGCAGGTGATATACACAGATGAAGGAATGTATTTGACTCAAAGAAGATACATTCAGGATCTACTTCTCAAGTTCAAAATGGAGAACACTAAACCTACATGTACACCTTTGGAGATGAATCATAAACTTAGTGTTTATGAAGGTGAGAAAATTGAGGACATTAAATAGTATCAAAGCTTGGTAGGTAGCTTGATATATGCTACTCATACAAGGGTAGACATCTCATATAGTGTGGGAGTGCTTAGTCAGTTCATGCACTTGCCAAGAGGACCACACATGGATGCGGCTAAGAGAGTACTTAAGTATCTCAAAGGTATATTCTATCCTCACTCTTTAGATTTGGATATCAAAATCTATTCAGCTGTAGATTGGGCAGGAGCAAAGGATGATAGAAGAAGTACTTCTGGTTACTTAGCATTTGCAGGTTCAAAGCTAGTGTCATGGAGTTCCAAGACACAACCAACAATTGCTTTATCGTCGATGGAAGCAGATTATAGAGGTATGACCATAGCAACTCAAGAGGCAATATGGTTAAAGGCATTGTATACAGATTTGGGACTTGTGAGTTCCAAACCTCATATATTTGGAGATAATGTAAGTTCCATGCATCTAGCAGGAAAACCCTATTTTCCATACAAGAACCAAACACATAGAGGTTCATGACCACTTCAACAGAGAGAACCTCATGGCAAAAGAGATTGACCTTTCTTTTGTTTCAATTGAAAAGCAAGTAGGAGATATGATGATGAAGGCACTTGATGGAATAAAGCTTTGTAGATTCAAAGCTATGGCAGGTATTCAACCTATCAGAGAACGAAGACTCAAGCATACTTTAGCTTGAGGGGGAGTTGTTGGAACATCAAGCCTACACTATGCTTAGGTGGATTTGATCTACATCAAAGGCTATCGTGTCGAAAGAATATCCATTGGAGAGTTCTTTTATTTGTGCTCACTTATTGTACTTTTCTAAAAAAGATTTTTTCATAGATCTTTTACCATTGTAAAAGCTTTGAGCTTTACATATGTAAAAGTAGAAAGATAGAGCTCAAATCCCAAGAATTTGTGGTGTTTGAGCTGCATCATGCAATCAATCACCTAAAAGTAGATCAAACTAGATCTTCACTTTTCCTAGATTGTAGGAAAGTGAATTGATTCCCTCCAACAACCATTTCCACCTTCATTTGAATTCAAAATCCACTTGTAGAATTCATGGAGCACTCCTAGAGTCTATATAAAGACTTGAAATCACTTGTACAATACATGGAAGCAATATACATACACTTGTGACCATCATTGTCTTTCTCCTTCAATTTTTCGCATCATCTTCTTCGCCAACAGTAATCTTGCAGAGGCTTCTGCTTTCTCCACAGAGCTT